>BQKZ01010153.1:0-28471 GCA_036244855.1 Temnopleurus reevesii | reverse complement strand
TAAGGCAAATGAATTTGAAGACATATCATTTCTAGAGAGTTATCTTCAAATTCATGTCTTCTGAAATAGGTTATGTTTTCGTTGATATAGATGGCAACGCCACCGCCCGTACGCGACCTGTCTTTACGCTCAATACGTAAACCATTAATAAGCAATTCATTGTCAGATATAGTGCTGTCACAAAAAGTTTCATTTAAACAAAATATATCGACAGAATTATTAGAAATTAAATGACGGATAGAGTCCATTTTATTTACAAGTCCACGTATATTTAGGAGGAAAAATGTAGTCCCTTTGCTGAGAACTGGAATTTTCCCATCAATGAGTGAAATTGTTTTACTATTATTGTTGTTTTCTTCATCAAATATGTCAGAGTTAGCAACAGCGTCCTTCAAATAATGTTTAGTGCTTTTTATTATGGTAACGAGAGAGAATTTGACATTCAGTTATCTGTATTTATGATACGTGTATATCAAGCCCTCGATTGAAGCCTGGTTGATTTTCCTCAAGCTCTGGTCTTTAAAGCTTTGCAGCGAGGATTTTGGTTACCTTTTTTTCAACATGTAAATTTGAAGAAAAGAAGTTATTGATCATTTTCACGTTTTTGATGAGGAGAGTGGGGAAGGGGATACCAATTGATGTGCTGTTTTGTATTAATTGTGCTAGATCTATATTGCTGTTATAGTTTGTTCTTGTTTTATCTGTGTCCACATCCAAATTTTCATCTCATTGATGAGCAATGCAAGCGCGAAGAGCGAGCCGAAAATTTTACCATCTGTAAATTTGTAAATAAAAAAGCATTTTTATCAATCCATTGATATGTTTGCTTGATAATTGCACTGTAAGTCAGACTTTGTTCATATTATTATGGCACATTCTAGGTTCTTGATTCTTGCGTATTTTATACTAAATTCATACAATACAATTGTCATTAAGAAATACATTAAACCCTGTTTGTGTTTCTCACACTCAAGATCTTTCATCTCTCCATTAAACAAACCAATTATCTCTACCAAATAAACCAGCACACCAGCCCATTTGGGTTAAACATAAGGTCAAACAAACCCATTTTCTTGGTAGCACCACAGACAATGGTAGCACTATAGTTTTATCCTCAATGATCTATTTATGACTTTCATCTTAAGACTTGACACCTAAGAAGTCATTATATTCAATCATCCTTTGTCTTGACCAAAAGGGCATTAACCTGTGGAAAACCATAACTCATGTTTGGCGAGAGGAACCTGTTTTCCCTCCACTCATTGGTGTGAGGTGTGATATTTTACCCGCTATCGCCTCCACCCCTTGGTGCGAGGACCCTGCTTCTACCCCACCCATTTGTGGAGGTGTTGGGTTGCCCCAATCAATATACATGTAGTTTATTATATAATAAGACATTCTTCATCGTAGCGCATAACAACCCTTTGTGTGCAAGACTCATTTGCGAATGCATATTATATAGTGTCGCTCTCTTCGTGAAAGTTCACGCTACCGGTCATTTTACTCAATGTAGAGGAATGTTAAACATTATGATCAAGTTAGACATGGTATAATTGTACTATGGCGCCGTGGTGTGCGCCTGTAATCAAACTGATTTGGACTGTCACAAATGACATGGGTTATTTCCTGTAATGCGGGTTCGAGCCTCAGTCGCGTCGCGACTAGTATTTCTGGTCCCATGAATGCATGTAGAGAAAAAATGGTACAAATTTTACGACACCCACTACAAAGGTTAGTGACCAAGTCAAATAGATTCGCTGAAAAGGTGTAAACTACGCATAGTGCCGAGAAAAAATTATATTTCAAGTACCACCACCCCCAGGAAATCACCTTAAGATAATATCCGCACCCCTCATTGTGACAGGAGGAGGGAGGGGGGCTCAATGACTACCGAGCCCGCCTCTCCCTGATTTGTAAAACATATTGGCTTTATGGTGGCACGAAAAAATTATATCTTTCATAAAATAATGCGAGGGACTTTGCTCCCGAGCTTCAGACAGAATTTCATTTCAAGCCCCACCCCACCAAACTGCATTTTAATAAAATTTTCTGAGCTTTCTAAAAAGGAACTCCAAAATATTATCCGTACGGCAGAATGAATTATTGGGGGAGGGGCCTCAATGACATCCGACCCACCTCCCCCAACTAATCTTTAAAAAAATACTGGTATTTCGGTAGCATAATATAATGATATCATTTTGATGCATTTTTAGCCCTCCAAAATAATTTTTTAGCACTCCAAAATAATATCCATAAGGCACACTACTTTATGGAGGGAGGACGAGGGGCTCAATGTCACCCGAGCCTCCTCCCTCCATCATTAAAAAGAACATTATATGGTTGCCCGAAAATATGATATCCTTGAGGAAATAATGCGAGCTTCAGGAAAATTGAATTTCAAGCCCCCCTCCCCCCAAGAAAAAAAAATCATTTTAATGCATTTTCTGAGCCCTCTAGGGGCAGGTCTGTTGGTGGTCTGTAATTGGTCGAGAGTGGTGCACAGTAAGTTGTGTAATTGTCCGAATGCTGATATAAGGAACCATCGCTAAGACTAAGAGTTCATTGTAAGTTAGCTCACTTTGGCCCGAAAGGCTATTCTAAAATAATTATTCAGTCAATTATTGTCACTACTATCTGGTGATATTTCATTGCGCATCTGTGTATGATTACATCATTTTAACAATGGAGAGTTCGAAAACAAAGACAATCATATGCAATGGATCTCAGATGCGTTGTGGTGGAACTTCAGCATCATGGGCCCACTTCCGATGCGAGTCGGGATGGACTGGAACTGGTGAAATCTGCAAGCCTGAAGACTGGGATAGAGGTATTTCAGGGAAAAGAACTTGCTTACTCTGGCCGGAAGGACCAAAAGACAAACCCGTAAGTAAAATTACTTAATATAAATCACATAATATTTCTTGCTACCAAATTATATGTGTCATAATTTAGAACTAACAGAACGTTTTATCAGGGAGTTGTGAGTTTTAGAAAATCCCAACTCCCTGATTTTATTCACCTAGAAAATGAATAGCCTACCTGCCTTTAATATCTGGTACGAAATTGCCCGATATATTTCAAATTAAAAAAAAGTTCAACAGACATTTATACCGTGTGTCTAAAAAAAAAAAAAAAAACTAATACGTTTGGTAAGGATAATAACTTTCAAATGCCGATATTATTTGCAGATTTTTTGTAATATCTGGATAGCCTTGAATCTCAGCTTTTATATGGCATAGAGATTTTCGGAAATAGTTTAACATGTTTAGGTGATAAATGCCCATTTTCTAAAGGGCCTGAGATTGCCTTTGCGCCACTTTCCTGCATTTCGCGGTTCAAACTCAGAGGGCAGTTTCACAGACAGTTGCAAGTTTCACGGACAATTGCAATCAGCTTGGGATTTGCTAAATGAATTTCATATTTCATTAAATTAATTTTTATGCACGAGTGATCAGATATCAAATTGATGATTTTTGAGGTTTTTTTTGTGCTGTACACGAGTTCTTCCATTTCCCTCAACCACCCTTCTCTCCGTCACTCTGTCCATCTACCTGGCCATACCTGATTTTTGTCTTTATCCAGGAATTTACCTTGCTCATGTTACCACTGGTTACATAATGAATTTTCCCCCTTTTTGTACATAATGGATTTTCATAAGTAAAGAATCATAATAACGGAATGTCTCATATCGAATTTTCTCCTTTTTTACTTTCATGTATGCCTATACTTCTAAAGGATATTGAACAGAACATTTCTAAAAGATTATGGGTAGGCCTACCTGAATAATTCACTTTATACCAATGTTCAGAATATGCAAATGAAATATTCAATTCAGACTGATTAGAAAACAATGAAATGCCACAGATGTTGAAAACTTGCACTTCTTTAATTTCTTTAATTCAAATCATTTAATATGATTGAAGGTGGTTTGAATAATATCGAGTGATGTACCAGCAAATCAAAATAGGTGGAGAGGGAGAGAGAAGGGGGGCAATAAGCTAGAATAGAGATAGAGAGGTAGCGGGAAATCGATGGAAAGAAAGGGAGAGTTGATATGAGAGATGGGGAGGCAGAGATAAAGAGAATCACGATAGAGAGAAAGATAGACGAAAGACGTCTTTGGATAGACAGAATGACGGAGAGAGGGGTTATTGAGAGAGAAAGCGTATAGCAAAGTCCTTTCAACATTTTTTTTAATTTCATGTGCATTTTTTTATCTCATGTATACCCCGTTTTCAGTACAAAAACACAAAAATAATCAAATGATCTCTGATCACACATGCATAAAAGCTAATTTAATGAAATATGACTTTATCAAATTCCAAACTGATTGCAATTGTCCGTGAAACTTCCCTCTTAAGACGTGAGTTTGAACCGCGACATCCAGAAAAGTGGCGCAAAGGAAGTCTCAGGCCCTTTAGAAAATGCATAATTTTCTTTATCATTTCAAAAATAAGTTTCCGGGAACATTCAATTTTGGCCATATTATTACCTGATTATACCATCTAAAAGTGCATTGAAAATGTAAGCATAAGCTTTTGGGTTGCCAAATACGACATTTGTGTTAGAGGTTTAGGAAAATAGACATTTCTATGTGCTCCGGTGAAAGTTCTAGAAGAGGCTGATGTGGTGAGGAAGACAGCAAAGTTCAGAAGGAAAAAGTTTCTCTTGTTCAGATTTGACCAGGAGTTTTGATTGGTAGAGAAAAATGGTTTCCATGGGAAAATGGGAGTGTTCTACTGGTGGTCACTCACAAGGTGTGGTGCCACCCAGAAAAACATTATGACTAGTGGTCAAGTGTGAATGACATCTGGTTATAAAAACTGACAGCTCATGACAGCTCTCAAAATTAATGTGCAAATTATGATCCATTAATGGAGGTCGGTTGTCATATTAATGAAGATGGATGAAGTGTAAACAGAGTGGTCCAATCTGGATAATATTGTTGGATATAGCATAGACATGTAACCACTCCGAGTGGTACGTTTATGGATATAGTTATGTACAAATCAGAAAAATTATGAAAAAATGAAAATTAGCTGCTAAAGAGGTATACATACAATTTGCATCTATTCGTAGACCCACCTCATACGGCCTCTTCATTTACACAGTAAAATATATATTTTTTCTCTTTGCCTCATTCGAGGATTTATTTGATAAAAACATTAAATAACTCATTGAATGAATCAAGCAACACTTTCAGAACAAAAATAAACTTACAATTAGGTACTATTGCCTGAACAGATCAGGTCAAACAAAATACGTTACATACTGATACTTCAATTCAACATAACACGTTCAGAAATGTGTACAGGCTTTATTGGCCACTTAGAAAAGTTTATGTACTCGAAAATGTTTGTTTAGTGTCTATCTGCGGATACGTCATAGTTAATTTATTAGCTTTCCTCCCAGGACCAGTGGAGGCATGCATCGATGACCAGACAGTTTTACGAGTTGTTAGTACAAGAGATAAATGGGTCGGGAAGAGAGAGATGGAGATAGAGAGAGAGAGAGAGAGAGAGACAGAGAGAGAGAGAGATATATATATGTATATATATATATATATATATATATATATAGGGGGAGGGAGAGAGAGAGGGGGGAAAAGAGGGCTAGAGAAGGGAGTTACGAGCTGGCGAATGAGAGATTACTGCAGAAGACATGGCACGCGAGCGGAGCGTCAAATTTCATACATGAGCGCGTGGCTGTGTGTCAGGAGCTTGGATTGGAGGTCAAGTAGATGATCGGCGTGCGAGAGGTGAGCGCGCGAGTGCATGGAGCGATAGGAGGGTGAGCACGGTTTGGGTTATATTAGGTGGACATATTGAGTGAGCGAATCGCGCTTACATTTTCCGGGTTTTAACAAAAAGTAGAATAAAAAATCTAAATCTCAAAAGTGGTAATCATTTACATGATAGTTTAGCTTCTCATTGAGGTCAGTTTGATCAAAATATTCGTTCGTAGTTCAAATGTTTCGTTAAATTCATTTCTAATATCTATTGTTATATTATAAATGTATATATTTATTGTAAACATGTTCTGAGGTCGGAATAAACGCAGGTTATAAATCACCCGAAAGAAAAAAATTACAACATATGCATGACTTTTTCTATAACTTTTTTTGTCAGATTGTTTTCCACGTATTTATAACTTAAGTATGTTTTAAATGATTGGATGAAATTATTTGTCAGTCTTTTAGGATTGACTTGCATATACTTGTCCAAAATTGTGTTTGACATAATCTTTGTATATCACAAGTTATGCATAATTAATCATAAAATTCAATAACTTATATCTCTTGTCTCTTATTCTATATCTTATTGTTACCATACTAATATGAATTACAGTTTCTGTGTCAAAAAGAAGAAATATCAGATTCGAAACAATTTTCAAAAAAAATCGTACCGCTTTACAGTGGAATAAAAAGTGATCTATAGTTTCTTCATCATGACAAACATCACATTTATTGGATGCAACTATTTTCCACTTAAACAGATTATCTATAGAAGGTAAGATTCTATACGTAAAAGTTTGAAATTGAATTGTTTTATTTCACTGTCTTTAATTTGGTGAAATTTATAAAGGAGAACATCTTGCCAAAAGTGTTTCTGGTAGGACCAGATAAGTTTTCCAAAATGTCAAAACATCAATCCCTCCTATTTTCTTTTTCAACATTAAATTATAATAACCTTTTGTTTTCATAATATACTCTCTATGTTGATAGATTCAAGAGAGGTTTCAATTAAAATTGCATGTTCATGACTAGGAGTCTCTACAGAAGAGTTGCGTTGCAACCAAATTTTTGGTAATGCTTTTTTTTTTCAATTTGGCCAATTTAAAAGAGTACAAAAGATTGTCAGTATTAAAATGTTTCGTTTTTATCACATGGCTAACTTGACAAATTCCTATACCCGTTCCCACGATTTGATTTGATTTGATTTGATTTTGATTTGATTTTATTCGTCATAATGCATGAAAAATACAATGACAAGGATATCCCATGAAAGCCGAGGGCTTATTTCCAATGGGGTCCTTTAAGTACAAACAAACATTATTACAAATAAAAGACAGAAACAAGTAAATAGACATCAAAGCAATAGGAATGATACACATAATATGCTTACTAGAACTTCCAATACACATGAGAATTTACTTAGGGATGAAAAAAAAAATTAATGTACATATGAATCATGATTAATGGAGACCCATCACGGACTCAGTTTTTAGATATCTTTTAGGGACAGTTTTGAAGTGAAGAAAAATTTGTACCGATTTGACATCGGTTGGTAAGGAATTCCAAAACAGAATTGCATTGAAATAAGATGAATTTCCGATTTGGCCAGTGCGTTTTGGTAAAACAAAATTTAATTGGCTATGTCTTGTATTGTGTCCATGGACGTTTGACACATGACAAAACCCTTCAGTCAAATAGTGGTCTTCTTTAGAGTAATATATCTTATGAACGTGGTGCAACATTAACTGTTTTGCTCTTTTAGTAAAATGCATGAGACCTGCTGCAGCTTCTTGGAGTTCGTTGACTCCAATGTGGGACCTCGAATCTAAATCATTAATGAATCTTGCCATCTTATTTTGAATTATGTTTAGTTTTTTTAACGTCACTTTTACATAGGCTACAGAACCAAGAACCACTAGAATAATCAAATAGGCACTGTATAAGTGCAAATACTAATATACGTCTTGAGCTGTTGTTTAGGCAACTTCTATATCTATATAAGAATTTAAGGCGTGAAATGGCTTTTTTGGCAATGCTATCTATTTAAATTCTCTATTCATCTATTCATTTATTTATCTCTATTTAAAATGTATAGGTTTTTTTTTTTATAAGTATAATGTATATGATTTTTTTTCATTGGGTATAAACAATGCTCGACGAAACATGAAGTCGCCAAACAAACAAATTTCAGCTTGAAAGCTATACAAACACTAAAGTTATAACAATTTATTTTAGATAAGTAAAATTGAATAAATTATGTATCCATTATGTCCAACATTGTATTAAACGTCAAATTGAACTGTGGGATCAATTATTTACAGATTAATCGAATTCGGCAAAAGTGCTCCAGTATTTTTTTCAACAGCTTTAATTTTTTTTTTTAAACTGGCCCCCCCCCCCCCAGCAACTGACCCAGATTTCATGAGAAAATTGCAATTAATTGTGGTTTAAGACCGAAATGTGTTAAAATGCTGGTTGAAGATCTGTAGAAATTTGTTCATATAACACTATCAAATCTTACTATACATGCTGTGAAGATATTTTATTAAAACAGATTTTGCAGAGAGGCAATTAATTAAATATCACATCAAAGTAGGTGGGTACAAATTCCAGCACACAGCAATTTGGGGGTCTCCGACGCCCCTACTTTAACGGAAATTTTTAAGGGCGACTTCCGAAATCCGACAAGATTGAAGGGGGTGGGGTCAGTTTATATGGCGCCACCGCCTTATGTTTTCATTAAAACACTTTTAATTTTGCAGAGAGGTGGTTGATTAAATATTACATCGAATTAAGTGGGTACAAATTCCAGCACACATCATTTTGGGGGTCTCCGACGCCCCTACTTTAACGGAAATTTTTAAGGGCGACTTCAGAAATCCGATAAGATTGAAGGGGTGGGGTCAGTTTATATGGCGTCACCGCCTTATATTTTCATTTAAACCCTTTAAATTCCGCAGAGAGGTGGTTGAATAAACATCACGTCGAATTAGGTGGGTACAAATTCCAGCGCAAAGCATTTAGGTCTTCCACGCCCCTACTCTAACGAAAATTTCAAAGGGCCATTTAAAAAAAACCGACAATTGAAGGGGATGGGGTGACCTTATATGGCGGCGCCGCCTTATATTTTCTTTAAGTCAATTTAAATTTTGCAGAAAGGCAGTTGATTAAATTCGAATTAGGTGGTTACAAATTCCAGTGCACAAATTTTTCGGATTGAGCACAAGTTCAATGTAGAGACCCATGCACCCCTTTGAGACCGATTAGTGTGAAGAGAGCTGAGTTGCATTTAAATAATAAATATGTACATGGTTATTATTTCATAATGCCTTTTGTGTTGTGATCTTATTTTACTCACAGCTTGCAATGATATTTAGTGATTCGATGATGAGGCCGCTCGTCCAGGGTGCTGTCAGCGTTCAGAGCAAATTTAGGTTTGGGTGCCACTGTTCGTCTGGAGGTACTGTCTCTTCTGTCTACGATGAGCTAGTAGCATCGTGTCTGCCAGAAGAGCCGAAAGTTGTGGTACTTAGTGTTGGCACCAATGACGTTGGAAATAAACAAACGACTGGAAAAATAACGAGGTATATTTTTATTCATATTGTAAAGATAGTAATGAACATATTTATAAGTCAAAATAAATAATCGTTCACAGTCTGCACTAAAACATTGTGTTTATTGTTCGTCCGTAAATTGAAAAATAAACCGAAACTGAAAAACCATCAGTGCTCAATCTATACCGCAGTGATTGTGCCTAAAAATTCCCGGCTTTAAATGAAGTTGAATGATGAATTTCAAATAAGTTGTAAACTGCATTTAGAAAAAAAAATGTGTATATTGCACCTTGCAACACTAGGAGTACCCTTTTGGGTGCATTTTTATTTAGTTTTCTTTGTTTGTTTTTTTTTTTTATTCAGAAAGATGAAATATTGCTTCTATTCCTCAGTATGCAAGATTTTTAAAAATATTTTTTTTAAATAAACACAACCAAAAAGTTTTTATCCCCTAAATGAAAGTAGCATTATAACTTTTTATAACGGGAGAGCCGAAATGAAATCAATAATGTCTTAGAGTCAGCCCTTTGCTGGACTCCCATTTTGGGAGTTACCCAGACTCACTTTTGGCTGTGAATGCATGGAACGACAGGGCATGTATTTTGCATGTATGTTGCTTATGATTGATTTGAAATGTTCAAGAATATTATCTGATCGTTTTGCCGAGAACGAATCCCGAATGTTTAATTAGATAAATGATGCGATTGTAACGTGGCAATTGCAATCTCGTCTTGATGTTTTTACCCTGTGTTTTAAATAACATATCATTTTTTAAGGCTTATGGAATGCGTTACATTATTAGATTTTCTCTGTCTTTGTTTCAACCTAGGAAAAAGAGTTCGGCATATAGGGCAAATACTATATTTCATGCAAATTTTCATGTATATGTTTTTACTGATGTATTATTTTGATTATGTTAAATGCCGGGTTTGTTATTTGTGTATGATAAACACGATATGGGCTGTTTCCGCGGGGAATTGAGTCGAGTGGAGGCAGTGACATGCCGGTTCCGATTTCAAAAGCATTACAAATGAGCATTGAATCTTTCGGAGATGGTTTATATCGTGTTGCTATTAGTGAAAATAGTTATGTTTTAGTTTTATTTATATATAATACTTATTGTCGATTTTTGTTACTGTATATGTTCATGGAATTTGGAATTTATTCATTTGAACGTCATTGACATGCACAGCCAACATTTTGTTCTGATTACATTTTTTTCATACACATTGTGGTATATCAAACAAATTATACAAAGTAAAGAAAATATAAATGATTTAGTAACAATAATGAAACAATTGTATTTTTTAATATGCAGGACCCCTCGTGATACCAACATCTTGTTGTGAGGGCATCCTGCTAAAACATTGATCAATAAATAAATAAATAAATACATAAATGGATAAACAAATAAATAACTTAATAAGCAAATACATTTCATTTGTTAAATTTCATAACTTTTATTACCATAAGTATTTGTTCTTTTTCCATTTTCCCGAATATTTTCCTGAAAAAAAAAACACAGCTTACACGATGACTACAAAAATGTCCAGAACCTCATCAGACTAGCAAGTTCAAAGTTTCCAGAATCAAAGGTAACGCGTCAATTTGTTACTTGAAAAACGTATAAAAAAAAGTATATAGTATTTAAAACCCCAAAGGTTTATTTTTTTAACTCAATGCAGTTTAAAAATGCTGAACATATAATCCAATCAAATTCTTAAACTGTGTCACGTGACGGAACGTATGACGACGGTAGAGAGTATAATGCAGCGTGCTCATGTTGAATACAAACTTATTCGACGTAATCGCTGTTTGTCGACGTTCGAGAGCGTTTTCTCCATACGTTGCGAAAGTTGTCTAGAACCTCGACACTCGACGAAACAATAATCAAATCGAATTTGATGACTTTCACTCACGTCGTCTCATTATAGGTTTTCTCTGCCAATTTTATCAGAATTTCTAACGATTCAACCGTTTACTTTGGAAGGGATTTAAACGATCCATGACATAAACATTTGATTACCTCAAAAGTTGCTTTCGCAGGCAATTTCATGTTTTTGTCATTTTAGCGTGTAGATAAAAATTATCAAATTCGAAGAAAAGGGCAAGAAGTGCTTTTATATTCACGCCATTAAAATACTCGATTTTTGAGCTGGCGTGAAATTAAATGACTATTTTTGGCTGCTAACTCGAATGAACATCCCTCTAAATTTAATTCCTGGGCCCCGTAACATAAAGGTTTGCGATTAATTGCTAATCTGATAACGATTGATATCAATCGCAAGTCTATGGCAAACCATGTACTAAAGTTTGCAATTGATCGCTAAATCAATTAGCGATTAATCGCTAACCTTTATGTTACGGGCCCCTGGACGATTTTAAAAGATTTTAAACATAAATTGATTAATAGATAAGGGAAAATGAACCATGTGAGCAGCGTATTTTACAATATCTTTCCAAATTGAACAATCAGTCGTTGATTTGGTGAATGCAACTCTGATGAAATTGGCCGGGAAAACCTATATTACCAACAAAGGGGCAAGTGCAGCGTCACGGACATTACATTTTAGGCATACTTTTGCACTTCGTGAAGTTATTTAAAAAAAGCTATTGCATATTTCTTTCTTATAACTATTCGCTTTGTTGTTTAATCCCAGATGGGTGGGGTTTGATCACTAAGTATTAGCTTTTAATAAATGTTTTCTCTTTTAAAAATAACTTCATGAAGTGTAAACATGGGCGTCTGAAATGTAATGTCCGTGACGCCGGACTTGCCTTAAGGCATTAAGCTCTTAGCATTTTAATTAGTATAAATGTGGAACAATAGACAGATTTACGGGCATAACTGAATTAGGGACAAATAGAAATAATACAATCACTTTCATCGAATAAATAAAATAGGTGTGATTATAAGATTTTGCAATAAAGAACATAATGATAATGACATTAAACTTCTTTCTTCGACTGATTTTGGTTAACCCAATGCATGGAATAAACTAAAAGTGTTTGATTAACAGATATCATAGCACACGATTTATATATCTAATTAGATTGCCGTCACATCCGTGCTTCATCGGTTGGATGAATTATGGGGTTACGTTGATTCGTTTAACAACATGCTCCATCGTGTTGCCAACGATGAAGGTGTTAATTGGATACCATTCACGACATTGATGGACGCGCTCAGGGACAAGTTGGCGGTGAAGAAAGTGATCATGAAGATGAAGATATTGATCGCAATGTTAATTGGGACGAAGAAACCGAGCTCCGTTTCATGTTATTATTATACTATTATTATCACCACATTAGTGATAGTGAAAGCGAGGATGATGGTGGCATAGAAGATAGTAGTGATGGAGCAGATGACGAAGCTTATGAAGGCGACGTTGAAGAAGCAGCTCATGAACATTCTTTTTACAGTGGATTGTGGGGCTATGAAGGAGGGTATGGCCCTCTATTCACAACTTTATTATATTATTATCATAATAGATATATTCGCTGCCGCGGAAACAACAACAACAGCAATAATAATAATAATAATAATAATAATGATAATGATAATATGATTCAAGATAATGATGATGGTGATAATGGTGATGATGAAGACGATTGTGACATTGATGAGGATGATGATTGTGATGATGATTTCGATAATGGTGGCGGTAATGATAACGACGATTCTGATGATGATGACGGTGAAAATGATGATGTTGATAACGAAGATGATAGTGATGATTTCGATAATGGTGGCGGTAACGATAACGACGATTCTGATGATGATGACGGAGAAAATGATGATGTTGATAACGAAGATGATAGTGATGATTTCGTTAATGGTGGCGGTAATGATAACGACGATTCTGATGATGATGACGGAGAAAATGATGATGTTGATAACGAAGATGATAGTGATGATTTCGTTAATGGTNTAATGGTGGCGGTAATGATAACGACGATTCTGATGATGATGACGGAGAAAATGATGATGTTGATAACGAAGATGATAGTGATGATTTCGTTAATGGTGGCGGTAATGATAACGACGATTCTGATGATGATGACGGAGAAAATGATGATGTTGATAATGAAGATGATAGTGATGATTTCGATAATGGTGGCGGTAATGATAACGACGATTCTGATGATGACGGAGAAAATGATGATGTTGATAACGAAGATGATAGTGATGATACCGACAATGTCGATGATAATGACGATAAAGATGCTGATATTGTTGGTGATGGTGATGACGATGATGACGATGAAAGTGATGAAGAGGATGATAATGTTGCTGATGATGATGGTGATGATGGCGATAATGATGCAAGTGATTGTGATGATGATGATGATGATGGTGACGGCGATCATGAAGATAATGATGATGTTGGGAACTTTAGTAATGATGATGATGATGATGCTTCCGAAGAAACTATTTATTATGATGAGGAAGATGATGAACATGATGACGACAATAATTACGATGGGAATGGTTGTGATGATTTTCAGGAAAACCATAATAGCGAGAGTACTGAGGGGAGAGGTAACGTAGATTTTACTATTGGCGGGGATTTCAGCGAAGAAAATGAATATTACACTTATGAATTGCCACGTAGAAAGCTCCACTTCAACATCGATAGGTCAGATTGGAATATGCTGAGGGAGAAACAAAGAAAACGTTACTTTTCACGTGAATGGGTCACTGTCTTTGCAAAAGGAATAAGGTCTGTAAATAACAGGTGCTGTTTTAATTTTAAAGGCCATTATGTACGGGAATTGGCAAAATTTGAAGGTAAAGGAAGATTGTTCAGTTGTAAAGCCTATTGTAATTTTAAACATTGTAATGTAAAATGTGAAGTTACAATCATGTCAGAAGAAACGCTTTTAGCAGAAGTAGCTTTTAGTGGTGTACCAAAGCACGCAAAGAATGAGGTAAAAGCACAGGTCAGAAGAAACGCTTCTGGCAGAAGTACCTTTTAGTGGTGTACCAAAGCACGCAAAGAATGAGGTGAAAGCACGTTACATAAGAAATAAAGACAGATTGAAAATAGGAAAAACTTTGCAATATAAGCCTCCTCGTAGAGAATATCTGGACAGCATGAGAAATCTAACTCAAGAGGAATACGAAAGTGGTGTCCGAGACAAAGCCCCGAATAAACAAGTTTTACACAAAATATCATCCCAATATAGAGAACCATTACGACCTGGCAAATGTGAATTTACAAATCTCATGGAAATTGCGAAAAAACACAATCAACAACAGAGCCAAGAACATGAAGAAGACAAAATTGCTCGTTATTCCCACCAATGATTATGCTATGAACAAAATGGTCCATCGGTATTTACCATGCATTATGCCCCATAGATATTGTTTATCTCGATGCTACTGGTTCAGTTTTTATTAAAAATACAGAGCTGACAAATGATAAACAATATCTATTGTAGAATTTGGTAATCCGTCATCCAGAGAAAGGTGGGGCACCCAGCGCTGTGGGGACTCTGATAACTAGCCGTCAAACGGCACCTATCATAGCTTTTTTCCTCGCACTTTTTCGACATGCTGAAGGCAGACAATTCGGCTACGGCACCAAAAAAAAATCCTACGCTTGTTATGATCGACAGAAGTCCCGCCTTACTTTTAGCACTTTTGGACGCATTCTGAGTCACCTCATAAATACATGTTACGATGCTACAAAATTGTTGCAGGTATTGCGACTATCTCAGATTTCGGATTATCAGTCGTTCATATTTGTGCCAGCCACGTTATGAATGGAGTAAAGAGTATATGCAAAGCCCACTTCAAAAAACATTACAAAATCTCAATGCACTGGGTAGGGGGCCTTCTGCGCTGCGAAAATATACAACAGTTAGTTACATTTTTACCTGCACTGGCAATTATTACACTATCAAAATACCAATCACGTCAAGTAGAAACTGAATATGGGAACATAAAAAAAATGCTACAGGGCGATAAGCTTACATGTCCCAATAATAGAGAAACTGATAATTTGCAACGTAAGTTCCAACACTGGAAACCGTCCAAAACGAATGAAAATCCTTTTGTAGTACTTGCCGAACAATGTGAAATTGATGTATCTGAATGTGTCAACGCAGCACCAAAGACAAATTTGCCGCTGAACACATATCATACCCCTATGTTTTTTCAATACCTTAAGAAGACTCTGATGCCGAAAGTTCACTTATGGTCGGCCTTGCTTCTGGGCGATCTTTCCAGGCATGGTAATGCCAATGATCAAACGTCTTATTACTTTCACTACAAAGCTCTGAACTCAAAAATACTTCAAAATAGTGTCAATAGGCAAAACGTGTATAAAGACAATAGAACGCAAGGTGCAATGGAAAAAAATATGCAGGAAACAAAGAGAATGCTCCTGAACAAAAGACGAGTAGGACGATTAGACGAATTTGTCAGGTTGTATGAAAAAGATGTATTGCCGATCCAAAGAGAGTTTTTTGACACGTTTAAACTAAAATGCAAGCCTACAAAAAGGAAACAAAATCAGGAACCCCAAGAGAAGTGGAACAAAAGAAGGCGTAGATCACATTCAAATAGAGAAGGAGAATACATTAGTCCGATGAAGTCGGATATTCCCTTCAGTAGAAGAAAAGAAAATAATCTAAATAATCTAAATCAGAATAACGCAAAACAAACAAATCCAAGGGGTATGGAAAATGTAGGATCAAACTGTTGGTTCATTGCGGCCATGCAAGCTGTCGCAGCATGCATTGACATCGATACTTTGCGGAGTAAATCTTTTGTAGCAACAAGTATAGAAAATAAGATTTTTAAACTCTTCATTGAACTCAAGCGGGAAGATACACAGAGTACACTAACACATGGCGAAATCAAGAATGCATTGATGGCGTGCAGACGGAGAATGGGCACAGGCCCAGCAACCCAAGAGGATACATCTGAATTTATTCAGATTATTTTAGCGCCATACTTGAATAATTTTCAAGAATACTCTACGGAGATGACCCTAATTAAATCGAAGACCTGTGAAACGTGTGCACATCGGTCCTCTGAAGCAATTCAGGCCCATCTTTTATTAACTAGTATTCCAATTGATGATACTAGTCATCCTAATTTAGTATCATTAATTAAAGATGCATATTCAGATCGCAGAAACATTAACATATGTGTACAGTGCAATGGGACCTTTTTGAGTCACTCAATTCTATTTGCTACCCTTCCGAATATCCTAATTATTCATATCAACAGATACAATACTGATTTCCATGATGAGAGAGGATTTTCCCCCGTCGAAATCGAAGATGAACTTGATCTGGGAGAGTTGGGTCATCA
The DNA here is from genome assembly GCA_036244855.1 of Temnopleurus reevesii. Taxonomy (NCBI): domain Eukaryota; kingdom Metazoa; phylum Echinodermata; class Echinoidea; order Temnopleuroida; family Temnopleuridae; genus Temnopleurus; species Temnopleurus reevesii. The sequence goes on along the minus strand of BQKZ01010153.1, from coordinate 11,856 downwards.
ATCCCAGTCTCAACGCAACGCCAGTTATAAGTTGTATAGTGTGATTCTTCACACAGGTGAGACAATGGAAAGAGGACACTATACAACTTATAACAGAATTTCTTTGACTGAGTTTAACGATCATTCCGTTACGAAAATTCCACTTGAAAGATTCAAAATGTTCTCCGGCAGGGATGCTTATATTTTGATCTTTAAAAAAATGAACACAAAAAGTCAAGAAACCGACAGTCCAAATATTGGCGTAGCCACCCCACCTCCAAATGAAGATCAAACCAGGACCTGTTTGAAAGATGTCGCATCAATTTTATCTAAGGTAACGGATCCAAGCTTTTTTAAAACAATTGCTGTCTTCTATGACAAATTAGGTTTCACGAATTTAAGTGGCAGTGATTTAATTTGTATACTTACAAATCCACTACCGCAAATTATATCATTGCTTCACAGGAGGCATGATGGCTGGATGTCAAATGTAGTTATCGACAACTATCTGGCAATCATTATTTCCATTGCAAATAATAGGGAACAAAATACGTCATTTGGACTGATCCCATGCTCCGTTACATCCCGTATTGCAAACTCAAAGCTGAAGCAAACTGAAGGAGTATTCGCCATTCTGCCATTGTCCAACAGAATATGTTTTCAGTCTCGGGCCAGGTAGCCAAGTTAACATTCGTGCCTTTGATCGGGAATGGACATTGTAGGTTAATGATGTTTGATCAATCTCACAAGAGTGTCCGCTTATATGATCCCATGGGTTTCGGTCCTCAGCCTGATGACTACATCCTCGTGGAAAAGTTTGAAATGTTTTTCCAAAAAGGAAGTACATTAAGGCTGTGGAAAGAAAGAATAGAATTTCATAAAACGAGACCTGGGACGGTGGTTATGGATGCAATGGATGGTCCACTGCAGATGGATTCAAATAACTGTGGGGTGTTGATTTGTCTTGTTGCGAAAGCAATTTGTAATGGCAAGGATATCAATGAAGTAAGTTCTCTACCTTCAGTATTAGATTATCAGTCCCGTGATGAGATTTTAAACACACTTGTCACATTTGCAGCAAGACGTAGTGATTTTGTACAAGAAATCTACAACAGGGCAGAAATAATATAGACATTTGAAAAAACACGAAGTTTCCATAACCAGAATGAATGGATTATCTGAAATATCAATCAAGGAACTAAATAAATGGTTTTCATTTAACTTAATAATTGTTCAGTGGATTGTTAATTGTTCCCTTTTTTTTAAATTTTGATTGATTTACTGATTGGCTGATTGACTGAAAGCTTTTCAGGTAAATGGCATGGAGATGATAGTTTTTTGAGATCTTGTAGTTTTTGAAAGGTTGACTTCAATGTGGCTTTGATGCGGTTGTTGTTTGTTGGGATCACTTATATATGAATGACCGTTATACCGTGAGTAAAAAAAATGTATGAAAGGCCTGGATTCTTACCTTTCGTATGACGCAAGGATTGTCGAAAATGACTCATGCTTGAGTAAGTAATGGTCATTTTTATGAAGTGCATGCAAATCTCCTTGCGTCACTCTGTGAAAATATTTGCACGTAATCATTGGAGGGGAAAGACAATCAATCGTTCCCTCAAATGTTTGCGTAAGAAACCTGATGCAAGGATGTTTTCATACTTTTTTATAAAAATGACCATTATTTACTCGAGAATGAATCATTTTTTTTTATAATTCTTGCGTCATATAAAATTTTAGTTTTCAGCCTTTCCATACATTACAAAAATATTGCATATAATTTCTTTTTTTTCTTTTTTTTTTTTTGTACTTAGCAGCCATTTCAAAAGCGTATTTTGGGGTGTTTTTTTTTTAGACACGCGGTAAACTTTCATCTCATCCATAAGCCTTCGTGAATTGTATACTTTACATATGCATACAGTACTGATATGACAAACAGATCAATGAAAATGAACATAAATTGGCTATGATATATAGGAGTGTATATATACTCATATTAATATGGAATACGACCAAATACTAAAATCAATTCCTCGCATCAATACCTAAGCGGCCGAAACTCATTATCCTCTGCAGCCATCTGAAACACTGCCACAACATTAAAAAATACACTAAAAACTCAACGCTTTAAAAATTAAATCTCTTTTTTTTGTAGTAATTTATAGCATGCTAAATGATTAGCAATATGAGTCGTTTAATGCTTTTTGCAATAGCGTTTATTTTTTTTAAAAAGCTTTGTAAGAATCAAATATTATTATCATTGACGTATGTGGGAGTACTTGCAAATCAAAATTAAACTGTATAATTTGCACTAAAAAAATGGCAAACCCCGCTCGATCCGTTACTCTGACAAACGCAGATTTCATTTATGTATAAATTTCACCAGTTTTGTTTTTTAGTTGATAACAATTTACCTCACTCGCTGATGAATTATTGCAAAATTGTTCAACAAGGCAGAAATTTGGATGGCAATTGCATCTTCCCAATTCAATACAATCCAAAGCTAATGTTCGTTCTCTTTTTTCGGGAGTGACTGTAAGAAAAAAAAAATCTTAATAGAATTAGACAAGATCAAGATTTGTATTTCGTTTTTCATTGATCCAGCATTTACTGAAAGATGAATAGGACATAAATCTACATTATTTTTTAAGTCGCATGCATATAAATACATAAAAATGTGAAATATAAGTCTGTGTACGCATAGCTAAAATATGGTAAACTTATTTCCATATCAAGTCACACTATTGAAACGAGTGTCTTATTGGCTAAAAAATTGACACGTCATTCGTTACCAGGGATTGCTTTACAAATGAGTAATTGACTTTAAAAATGTATGCATGTACGACCTGAAAGGATGCAGAATTTTAATTTGATTTTTGTAACTGTGGTGTCACTGTTAAAAAGTGGATTTGAATGCACAAAATTGATGCAGAAGCATGGAAAATCGATGAATCCATGAACAGATAAATGAATGAATTTTGGATGGGTTTATATAACCCCCCCCCCCCCCCCAAAAAAAAAGAAAATAAGTTTGGAAATCTAAGTTTACGGACTCGTAGGAAAAATATGGGAAATTCATTTCCATATCGAGTCACATCACTGAAAAGGATGTTCTGTGGTATAAAGAAAATGACACCTCATTCGTTTTCAGAGGTTATTTTACAGCTGAGTAATTCCCTTTAAAGGTCCACTATTATGAAAATACAAGTTGATCTGTATTGATGTATTATACCATTATCAAAACCCTTTTCAGTAAAAGAGGGCCCAAATGTGTTTCATATATTTTGTAATATTTTTTCTTCATTTTTATGTTGGCTTTGTTGGGAACGCCCCTACAAATTTCTTTCAAATGTCAATCCTGTTGTGACATCACAAGAGTCAAGTTTGTTCACCTTTCTAGATCATGTTTTAGAGCTGGTTCTGTAAATAACAAAAGGAAATATGTGGATCAATGCAGGTATTTCAATTCAGGTGATTGCGCATTCCAATTCCCTTCCATGCACACGCTACACGCTACAGTAAATCAATGACAAAATCTGCAACTTTCCAGATCGTACATTCATACATTGCAAAGGGAATTACTCATCTGTAAAGTAATCTCTGGTAACGATTAATGTGTCATTTTTTTTTAGCTAATAAGACATTTTTTTTAGTGATGAGACTCGATATGAAAAAAAAATTCCCTATATTTTTGCTATGTGTTCGTAAACTTAGATTTCCAAACTTTTTGAGGGGTTTATATATGCATATGGAATGAAATTTAAGAAAATAAGATGCCGACAAGACAATATAGGATATGTTGTTGGCTTACAGCTGTTTCATTTTATGCATTATAATTATGCATATAATACGACTTGCATTTTGAGAAGTAATTTTATATGTCTGGGGTCATAATGAACATTTGTGGTATTTCTAGGTTCCTTTTTACCATTATTTATGTTTGTGCGGGTTTTTTTTTTTTGTTGTTGTTGTAAAGACAATGTTGAACTGTGTTTATTACTTTTACACATTTGGATATACTGACATGCTTTTATTCGTTATTTTGGTGAACAATTAAAACATATCATATATAATATAATAGTATGTCACTATATGTACAAAAAGAACACAATTTATAATGGTCAGCAAATATATGACTTTTGTTGTCTTTCTTTTCCAAAAATCTCACCAGCGTAGGAGGCTAATATATCACCACCTGCGTTCGGTTGCTTTGCTCCCTCGCCTTGGCATCGCGAATAAAAGCTCTGTTGATTCCTTTTCCTAAGTCATTTCTCATTTAAGTTACTTCGGTACAGGATTTTAGTGTTAGAAACCCTTCATTTACATTAATTTTACATGATTTGCGGTTCGAAAATCTTCTTAGTGTGGGTGGGGGATACGCCCCCCCCCTCCCCGGCTCAGTTTCTTTGCCTTTTGCACCCCGAATAAGGCCTCTAGTATAGATTTCTTTCTACAGGCCATTTGTCATTGTGTGTTTTAGGCGCACTCTCTAAATTCGAGAGATTAAAAAAAAAAGTAAAGTAAAGAGAGATTATAAAATTTAAAATCCATTTGGATTACTTTGGGCATGGCTAAACGATTTTAATCCCCAAAAGTTTAAAATACCAATGACTCAAACACAGTTTAAAAACGCTAAAGCAATTAGCCAATCAAAATGCTTAAACTGTGTCACGTGACAATCAATGTTCATTTTGATGAAATCTGTCGCGATCTTTCGACGTGGAAACCTCGTAGTGTATTGGACCTGGCTCCGGCCTTTCAACCACAAGGCCGCGGTTCGAGTCCCACCCAATCCATGGTATGCCGTACACTGCATGACGAGCCGTGGACTAAGTGTAGTGTGCTTTTTTTCACATGGTGAAAGTGTCATATCCACAATGGGCTATTTTTTTAATCAAAATTCTAGAAATTAATAATACAGAAAAGTTTACTTTATAATCCGAAAAGTATTGTCCCTCAGGACAATCTGAGAAAGTTTAAAAAGTTAATCTATTAGATTACAATCATAATCTCTCGAATTTAGAGTGGTACATTACGTCACCGTTTTTACGAACCGGCCTACTAGCGAGGGGTGGTTGCACGAACCAGTCGTAGCAATTCAATTGAACAATTGAAATAAAAGCTATTGAAATAATATGAATTCAAGTGGTATGTCATTGTATTTGACGCTATGTCGTAATTTCTACGTGTTCAAGTAGCGCCACCGTAGTTATAGGCCGGTTCGTAAAGATGCTGACAATTATAATGTTCAGAAAAGATACGTTAATGGTCTCTGCCATGTAAGAGGGATACTACAGCCCACACTCTCCTTCGCTCGCGGTTTCGTTCTTCCCATACCTCGGGCTCCCCGGGTATTAAAAGTCCTTTGGAGATTTCTTTTTACAGACTATTTACCGTTCAGAAACATCATCACTTTCATGACCTATTTTTTAAAAAATCTCCCTAATGTGGAAGGGGATACCCTTTCCACACCCTCCACGCTCGGTCGCTTTGCTCGACATCGCTTTCGTATACTCTTGAAAATAAAAATGCCCTCAGAATATTCAGGCTGGTGCCGCCCCCTCCCTTTCCCATGGATGGACCCAAGGTACGACAGTGGTGAGTACCTTTTCCCATTTCTTTCTCTTCTGTCTCTCTGTCTCTCTCTCTCTCTTTATTACCCTTTTCTTGCTTGCTGTATTTCATCCATCGGCGGCGAAGTTAAATTTTCGCCGCCGAAACACCATTTTGTCAAATCCTAGATCGGCCCGAGTTACCAGCAGTCCAAACTCGTTTTATTCACTATGTGTCATGTCCGAATCTCTGTTGTTATTTTGTTGTACACTTCGGTCGCTTCAATTTCTTGCCTTACCCATCCTGCTAGCTTTACATTACCATGTGCATTTTACTATACATATAAAAACTTATCCCACATTTATTTTCCTCACAGTATCTCCCTCTGAGAGGTTCATAATTGCAGGGGTCCTCCTCTATTTCCCATATCGATATAACATAAGTTACACTATATATGTATTTATAATTTTGATTGTGTTTTGTATCAAAGTTCTATTACGTTTATTTCTATTGGCAAGAAATGTTCGTTGTTTTTATTACTCTGATTCACATTCGTTACTTATATATTTCATTTTGTTTAAATCTATAGTAGTGCTTTTCAATTTTAATTCTCTAAAATAAATCATTCTCATATTTCAGTGTTTGTATCGCTTAATGCTACGATTTCATCATAATTGCAATGAATATAATCCTATTGCTTGCTGATTTTGTATAGCATATGACAGTAAATTAGTTTTGAAAAGTTTATGAAAAGGTCATTGGAGAAAATGATGCAAATCTTAAATGTTATTGATAATTCTACTGTACTTTTTTAAATGATTGATAAGTATACTTTCGATAAGTGGGGGCATACAATTATTGGTCCAAAACTTTCAAAGGCATAATGTACACATTTTAAAAGCTTGTTTGTCATAACCTCTCTTCATACAGCAGTAAAGTTAATCAATATATCGAGCATCAAACAGTGGTACATGTAGGATTGAATATAACATGTTTTGTACTGTAGTGTACAAAAAGTAAAGGTTGTCACTCCGCCAACATTATAAAATATCATTTCAATATTTGTGATGTTATGTAGTGTAAAGGGTCTCATGTTTAGTAATGTCAAAGAGTTATAATAACTCTTTGGTAATATAAAATGTACGTTGATACTATCTAAATTCGAGAGATTAAAAATAGTAAACTGAATGGAGATTACAAAATTTTATAATCCATTTGGATTACTTTTGGCTGCATTTGGCATGATTCAATCCCAAAAAGTTTAAAAAAAATTAAACTTTAACTCAACACGCTGAAGCTATAGTATTATCCCTTTCCCACTAAAATTAGCCGAGCCGAGGCCTTGTGGCGTGCGCCTGAAATCCTGCTGGTCGGGATAGTTATAGACTTTTGTTAGTTTCTGCGTGTGGATTCAAAGCCTGGTCGCGTACCGTCTTTCGGATGGTGTTTTTCACATGGTGAAATTGCCAAATCCAGGATGGGTTTATTTTTTAATCCAAATTTTAGAAATTAATAATCCAGAATAGCTTACTTTATAATCCGAAAAGTTTTGTCCCTCAGGACAATCTGAGAAAGTTTAAAAAGTTAATTTATTAGATTACAATTATTATCTCTCGAATTTAGAGAGTATGTGGGCATAGAAAGGTCATTATTTCTTTAAATTTAGGATAGACAATCTATTGCATCTTATCCCATCCTGTCCTGCTGACAGAGATCCCATTCCTCAAGGGCATCTTCCACACCATTAAAAGAAGAGTCGACCCAATATGATAAATTTTCAAGAGGAGCAGAAAAAATATCGGACAACTCATAACAAAGTTATGAATTCTTAGATATTTAGACAAATTCAAAAGTGTTGCAGGATGATGATGTGCACAATTGACGATTTATCATATTTAGAGAAATGTTACTTTTCCACCAAAATATGATTTACTCAAAATTGTAACAATATGGTATCTTGATGTAGGTTCCCTCTTTGCTTGCTTTAATTAAGACAAACTTTATATTTTTGATAAATGTGATTTAATTTATGTATAAACGATGAATTTTTCAGTACAATTATAAACGTAATTGTGTTCTAGCTCTTTTGAGTGCTATTTTACCTCTGCTAAGTTCTAAATAAACACTCTAGGTGCAGGAAAATTAGCACTTTGAGTGCAGTCTCTATTTTAGCACCGGTGAGTGCTCATACATGAGCACAGCATGTTGTTTTATCTCTTTTGAGTGCTCTTTTAGCTGTGATAAGTGCTAAATCAGCACTCTAGTTGCAGGAAAATTAGCACTTTGAGTGCAGTCCCTATAGTTACCAGCACAAACCGGTGCTTAAATGCACAATTTGTATTTTAAGAGTGCACGTACTGAAATTTGCAACATGTCTGAAAATTTACCATTGATTTAACAATAGTTTCCGATAATGAAAATGAATAACTTTTTTTACTGGTTGTTCAATTTTCCTCAGGCTTCTTTTGCTCTACTCACCAATTCTTTTCATCTTTTCCTTTAAAAAAAACGTGTTGGATAGACTTCCCTTTTAAGCGGTTTTTCCTGGGTGAGGCAGAAATGAGTCTGATCAAAATCTGGTTCTTTAGGTCTAGTATAGGCCTATTTTACTCTAAAGATATGGTCTGACTTTTCGTTCGCAAATAGAATTTATCATGGGCTATTTTAAAACAAAAATGGAAAATTTCCACAACGGACACTTTTACTTTTAGAACAAAATAAGGAAAATTAATCTTCGGAGTGCATCAATGGGTAATTCAAAAGTTGTATACATCTTTTATTATGTTTTGTTATTACGTCTAGCTATACAAATGTAATTTCTTGTTCAATGTTCGTGCAGCCAAGGGAAGACCTTGGCTCATTTAGGCAATAAATCCAATCGGGCCATTTTATGATATACGTATATATAAATTTCATTTGATTTTTACTCTTCATTATATTATTTAAATATGATAATATGTCGTTTATGTACTGTTGTAACACAATACAACACAATCTGTACAACAAATATTAATTTTTCCAAATTGTAATGACTTGTTTAAAACTTGTTTTATTAAGCATAATGATTAATGCAAGCATTTCATATTCTACAGTCTAAACTCTTGCTCATAATATTTGTGTATTTTCTTTTTAAAGACACTGTTTAACATTGCGGTTGCACAATTAGAAAAACTCTCAAACCAAGCTGTCTGTCCTATCTAAATATATCCAGATAGATAAAAAATCAACAGCGGATGCAAAAATAAAGAGAGTTATACATGCACTATCAAGACATCTTTGAACATTGAATTAAAGTGTAGGACCCACGCATTAATTCCAGTACAAAGCATATGGAGGCGATGTTTTACATTTTCGTTTGTTTAAAACAATAAACGTTGATTTTAAGGCCTGATATTTTCCCAGTTTAGTTTATATGCACCATCAATCTTGCAGATAACCTCTATCATTTCACAGTATTCCTAATACGAATTTCATCATGTAAACTATTACCCACAAATTAGTATAATATTACTTTTGCCAGCAACTTTCTCAGTTTTACATCACTTTACGTTGCTAACATGCACGTGGCGCTAATTCTTTTAGTACTTTTTATTGAATATGTTGTTACTTGTATTTCGTGTATGTTGTAGACTCATCTGTAATTCAGCCCTTGGCTGCAAGGAATATTTTGTAAGTATTATAATGCAATATATAAACCATTACTACCGAGTAACAGGGTTTTACGAATAATGAAATATGATTTGTATACACCATAAAAACAAGGGCCGCGGACCCCTTCCCACACTATTCTCAGTACCTGGGAGAATATAGAATTTTAATCTTAACCACTACCGCCGCTGTGGTAGCCCATACTTTTCAAAACGTCGCGCGGCCCCTGTAAAAATGTTTCATAAACAACATTCGTATAAATTGTCTGAACATTTTCCCGATGAATATATGATTTTTCTATCGAACAAAAGTATTCTGAACGCGCAAAATCGTGTGAATATTTATATTCACCTTAAAGCCCAAGTACAGTTTTGGTAAAAGCGAATATTTTTATTGCCAAATTTTGTCTTCAAATCTATATAAAATGGAACATGATATCATGAACATGCTGTACAAAAGATTGTGCAAAAAATTACTAAGTTTGGGAAAAGTTATAACCTAAAATCTGCAAAATATTTCAGCGTCGTGTCCCCTGACGCTAATTCAATATTTTCTTTCTTGCACAGAATTGGATGAAAATTTCAGAATGTATTCTTTGTGTATTCCCTTTTATCATGCTTTAATCAAATCTTGGAAATAAGTTTGTATATGCCCGATAAGAAGCAAAATGTTGTTATAACCAAGAGAGGGCGCTAAATACGATTTAACGGTCTAATTCAAATTTTCAAAATAATTAGCTCGTAGAAAAATATGCTATGGTCTTAAAATGTGTATACAAATTACATATCATGGTAAATATCCCAAAAGAAAATCAAATTTCTTAATCTTTAACAAAACTATACTTGGGCTTTAATAAGATAGAAAATTGAGTTTATTAATAGCAATATTTTTTTCATGTTTTAATATTGTTATGTGCGTTAGTTCTTGATAATTACACTATTCTGATGTTATCTTTTATGGTTATACCTTTGACACAAAATCATTTTCCCACGATGTCAACCTTGCGTAAGATATGTTTTATATTTTTACTTTTTATGATTAGATTCAGCAATGATGTATATTGGCTTTAAAACATTCAATTATATTGTGATTTGTCTTTGCTTGATGATTGACGAAAGATGATCTTGTACGCTTGGCGAAGCACAAAATAAAATCATGTTGGTAAAAAAAATTGATTAAAAAGCTGAATTCATGTAAAAATGATTTCAAAGAAAAAATTGTAAAAAAAAAAATTCAATCAAGTTTAATGATGTATGTATTGAAGAATGTCATAATTTCAAATGTCTTGGTGTCAATTTATTATGGTCTGATCATGTGGCATATTTATGTAAAAAAGTGTTTGCCAGTCGTGCCATGCTCAGAAGAGTAAATCATATACGAAACTTCTTTAAAACTAATTCAATCCAAAATCGAATATTGTTGCGAAGTTTTGGGAAATAGATACAATACTCATGTTGATAAAATAAAGAAACTACTGTCAGCATAAGACGAATAAGCAGTCTGAATATTTTCAAATTGTCACTTAAACACCAAAATATGCTTTCTCTTGAACCTAGCTCCGTATTGTACCGCTTCAATAAAACAAATTAACCCATCTCCGTATTCTATCGCGAATTCTATTCTTATCTATAATCTCGTGCCATCTCTTCCCAATTGATTCCATTACATTACTGGCAATCCTTTTTTTTTTTAATTTGTACTTCTTATCAATTCCAGTATTCCGCTTTCTCTTATTCCATGCTTTATCGTCGTAATTAACTAGGTATATATTTTTCATATTGATTGTATTTGTTTTGATTTACTGTTTTATTATGTTCATTTCGTTGTGCCAACGATACATTTGATTGTATTCATTGTTTTAATTGTATATATACCTGGTTTTATGTTTGAAGGGCCCAATGGAAAATCAACTTTTGTCGAATGGGCTACGCTGTTGAATATTGAATAAATAGATAAATAAATAATTGTTGAGTAATGTGTTCGTTAAAGTGTGACGTTAAATTCATGGATCTTGCTGAGGAATGAGGAAAGAAGCTCTTGAAACCATTAGACAGGCCTGTCAATATCTGGAGGAGGGGGGGGGGGGGGGGTACTGTACCCTTAGGCGATTAAAAAAAATAATAGCCTAGACACTGCAATCGAAATCAGATTTAGACAAACCCAAGATGATGTGCGCTGGAATTTGTACCCACCTAGTTTGATGTAATATATAGTGACCCATCCCTCTGTAAAATTAAAAGTGTTTTAATGAAAACATAAGGCGGCGGCGCCATATAAACTGACCCCTCCTCCCCTTCAATCTTGTCGGATTTCGGAAGTCGCCCTTAAAAATTTCCGTTATAGTAGTGCGTCGGATACCACGAAAATGCTGTGCGCTGGAATTTGTACCCACCTAATTCGATGTAATATTTATTCAACCACCTCTCTGCAAAATTCAAAATGTTTTAATGAAAACATAAGGCAGCGGCGCCATATAAACTGACCCCCACCCCCCTTCAATCATGTCGGATTTCGGAAGTGGCCCTTAAAAATGTTCGTTAGAGTAGGGGCGTCGGAGACCCCCAAAATGCTGTGCGCTGGAATTTGTACCCACCTAATTCGATGTAATATTTATTCAACCACCTCTCTGCAAAATTTAAAGTGTTTTAATGAAAACATAGGGCGGCGGCGCCATAT
>BQKZ01010152.1:0-11487 GCA_036244855.1 Temnopleurus reevesii | reverse complement strand
CTTTTTTTTTTTCTCTTTTTTTTTTTTTGTGGTGCGCCCCCCCCCCCCCCCCCCCCCCCTTATGGGCCTTTCTCTACGTAGCTCATGACACATCCGACTGGTGTGGTGTGTTGAGTAATCCAATGATATTTGTACACCTCGTACAGATTTCAAGTCATATCAACGAAGTCATGCGAGCAGAAGGGACGGACAACTGGGACAATGTAAAACACTTCATACAAACATTCACAGTAGCTAGATACACACAAAAGAAGGCATACATTTTCATTCACTAACACTTGTTCAATATTTCTCCACAGAATATTAGACCAGAAGGCCGTTATTTTCTTTTGCGTGCCTCTCGATATTGTGATTGCTATGTACAATCTACGTTGTTTACTTTGTCCCAGGCCTTTCTCTATTCTGCTCACAATGAGCACTGGATTAACATGTGTTTGTCTCCCTCTATGTCCAAGTGCTGTGTTCCACGGTCTGTGCTTGCGCTCGATGACTACACTGTGAACAAAAGATACAAAGATATTGGACAAATTAAACATCCCTCACTCAGGCATTCACAGCTTTCTCACATATCAAACATATCGTAGCTTCCCTGTATAATCGTATAATAGGTGAGACACTGTGGTTATTATGTGACACCTGTTCAACATTTCTACACGAAATAAGAGGGAAGGAACTTTCTTTCATTTGCCTCTAGACGCTAGACTTTGTCCAATTCCTTTGTCCTTTCTTCTCACACAGTGACAGCAGTGCAGGAAGCTCGGACAGGAATGTAATCAGCTCACAGGATCCTAGACTGGACAATGAGATACCTTGTTGTCTTCGATCTCTGGTATCCTGGGCATGACTGAATTAGTTATTCTTGTAACCCCTATATGACTCATAAAGAGAAAACTAAACTAGATATCTAATCCACCCACTAAGAAAAAAAAGAATTTTTTTGGGGTTATTTGTAAGGATGAAAAAGGGAGCACCTTTTATGATGCAATATTGTTTGTTGCAACCACACCGCTGGCCTTCGCCAAACTGCTAAAATTTGGAAATAACTTGATTAGCGTCGATTGAGGGAGAGGTCTAGTGCCCTCTATTGTTCAAATTTCTCGAGCTTTTAGTATGTGGGATCCTCATTTTATTATGATTTTTCCCCACTTCTGTTCATTTCAAAAGTTTTATTGTCCCCAATCCTCTTTCTCATCCGATCAGACCTTCATAACTTCATCGGGTTGCTCTTCTCTTTTTCTCCCCCTTACACTCCATACACCACTCATTCATTCCCCATCTTTCTCTCTCTCAGTCTCTCCTAACCCACCTTTCATCCCTCTCCCCCCTCCCCCCTCTCCGTCTCTCTCCCTCTCCGTCTCTCTCCCTCACCAACTTTTCATTCCTCCTCTCTCTCTGTCTCTCTCCCTCACTAACTTTTCATCCCCCCCTCTCTCCTTCACTTTTCACCCCCTCTCTCTCTCATTCTCCCTCTTTTCATTGCCCTCCCTCTCTCTCTATCTCTCCCACACTCTTTTCATATCTTCCAAGTTCTCTGGTAATACAATAAATCATACAATTCACTCCATCCATCAACATAGCTTTAGTGCATCATAACTAAATGATTAATTTATTCATTTTCCTTTCTTCAATAAAAATGCAATCGAACATCTCGTCCGATAGCACACCACTCCTACTGCAACAACACATTACAGTGAGGACAATCAATCGTACCATTAAAGATCATAAACCGTGCATTGTAACAATCACAATCATATTCAATAACGCATGATAAACCCATTGGTCACCGGAATCGACTGGACCCTGTACAAAGTCTATGGGGATTAACAGAATACGGTATTAAAGAGGTTAATGTTCGGTGTGGCTCTCATATTGAATGAATGGCAGGGTTATTTTTTTAATGGGGGGGGGGGGGGTGTTCAAATTTCTTACATTATAATGACCAAACATATATCAACCTATGTATGTCTTATGAGATACAGGAATATAATGTAAATCCAAATAAACAATGCAGACGTCCCACATTTTTAGACTGGAGAGGGGGCAATTTCGCATAAGCAGAGTTGAGAGAGATAATTCCAAAGTTATCAAAACAATGAAATCCTACAAAAATTATAATTTGGAATGATACAAAATCATACTCATGGAGGTTGGACAATAACATGAAAGTTACTCACAAGGGCTTACCGGAAAGAAGTAGAATATTTTCCAATATTTCTAGCAATTTACATTGAGTTAATGTATGTAAATTCAAGGCTTGCTAAAAGATAGACGCATAAATATAATCCGGTTCCCAGCTTGTACCCATTCCCATTTGCAATGATAATTAGGAAGCTCAAAGATTGATACAATCTTGAAACATAAATAAATCAAAAGTAATTAATCTGTATATTAGATGTGGAAGCTTGGAATTATGGACACTTCTGAGGTATTATGCAATTTATGAGTTCATACACCTCCTCACTCCAAGTAGTGTTGCTAGAAAGTGCATATTGATTGCAAGTTGCAGTTGATTGGCGTGTGCCTATCAAAATCATTGTTCCATGCGCTGCTCATTAGAAGCACACGGTGCGTGAATGAAAATAAAGTGTTCTAATCTGCAACTGCTTTGCAGTTGATTTGCGATCAATTGCAATTTTCTAGCAACACCCTCAAGGCTTGAGTGCAGATGCAACAAGGAAAACAATGTGATTTGATAAAAATTAAACATGATGCAAAAGATTTTACGAATGAATAGATAATACGCTATCTCCCCTTCCTTCCACTTTACAAACAAGTATCACACATATAAATAAAAATGAGAACACAAAATATACAGAGGCTTTAAGACAGGAATACTCTCAAAAACTAAACATATGAAATGTGTGCACACATATAAAGTATATAGGTATCTGACATTTACATGGCATACTGCAAAAAAAAATGACATACAGGTGTTTCTATTTTAATCATAGGATAAAATAACACATCGGTAATCTAATACCGTATTTAGCGACACTGAAATAACGAGAAGAATGAATTTGTCACATAAAATATGCATTTCATAATACATTGAGGTTAAAAAACAAATCTTGTCTAATTTGATCTTGCTAAATTATACGTAAATGTAAGCGCGTGTACTAACACCCTAAAATATTCCGCAGGAATGATAAAAACTATCTCCTGGAATATATTCTAGAACAATTAGTTTTATTGAAATAAAACAAAACAATAATACTACGTTTTAATTACTGTTTCTATATCATTGAGGTTGATATGGTTATCAACAATTATTTGCTATCAGCATAAATAAATACTTGGGACCTTGGCGGTGTTTCACAAAGTTGTTCTTAAGTTCAGAGCAACTGCAAGAAAGACAACCCTGAATGGGTTGAGAACACATCGGTGAAACAACGCTCTGATTCTCCATTGCCTAATTTAAATTAGCTTTCCTACCTGTACCTGTTGGCATGAATCTGGTTTCAAATTAAATTATCAAACTTCTATTTGAATGTTTAGACTAAGAATCTTGGCAGTGTTCCCTAAAAAAAACAGATAAATTTCTCAAATAAATGAAGCACATCTTGTAAACACATAAATACATAGAACATACAATCCGATATGGAGTGCAGTTGTGAATGAGAAAATGTCAGAAAGAAGAGACTAAAGATTTGACCTCTAAAACCAAGAAATAGACGACATTGGAGTTGCGTAGTATTTAAGATTGTGAGGGGCGATTCAAGGCTACAAATCATCTTCAAATACAAACAAAACAATACTGTAGTTATTATTAGAGATTTGAAATACTGAATTATTCCATAATTGAATCCAAAATTTGAAAAAGGTGGAAATAAGTGAGTCGCTGTTCGAAACCCACACGGGGGTGATAATATCCTTCAGTAGGAAATTAATCTATATTGTGCTGCAATCAACCCAGGTAAGGTGAATGGGTACCTGGCATGACTATTTTCTCTTTGATATGCTTTATTGCTGGTGACAACCAGCTATTAAAAGCTAGGTGAAAAGTTGATTTAAAATTGTCAACACATATTTGCCCTCTCCCGCTTCACAAAAGAGACAATACCTTTCAGAATACCTAATAATGATTTAAGAATGAAAATGCATGATTAATCAAATATCAGATTAATCAAATACCATTTGGGTGATTCTGCTAAAATCATAAATATGTGAACGTGTATCTTTTTAATTTGGTGCAAAGATAAATGATGATGATCTATGAATCTCGAAATACCTTCAGCAATCTATGAATACAAACTCCTGACTTACCAAAACCTATAAACAGACAATTAAATAAAGTTCACAAAAAACTCAGTTTCTAATGTTATAGAAAACTATGACTTAGTAATTACAGTTCAACAAGAACAATGTCACAACATAGAATCACATTCTATTAATTCCCTTTGAGCTAGATGTCGTTAACTTCCCCCAAATAAACACGCAAACAAAAAACAGGGTACTGAGTCAAATTACAGAAATCAACTAAACTTTACAAACAAAAATAAAAAAAGATTATATTTGAGACATAATTGCAACGCTCCTAAGTAACAATAACCAGAAATAAAGGTCAAAGATTAAAGTTCAATCACAAGATCGTAAAAAGACCAAGGAAAAGCTAGAAAATGAGTGACAGAAAGTTACATATCTCTATGATAAACTAACCGGAGATATTGCTTTCTGATTCTCATGTACATTTTCCAATGGCACGGCTACAATCATTATGTTAAAGCAGCTTTACACAGAGAATTTTGACAACTAATGACCTGCACGCCATTTGCGTCTAAGAAATCTTGAAATTCTTTGTCACTATTCTCTATAAAAAGATACTCTATACATGTTAACATAAACATAGGTCAACTCAAAATAACATATCACAAGAGGGTTTGGAAAGTACACTTAAAAAAAGACATTGAGATTTTAAATAAACAAGAAAATATTTGAGCATAGAACTTGGAGAAGCTCTATGACTATAAATAAATGAACAAATATGCATCCAAATGTAAAGCATAAATGTAGCAAAATTATAAAGAATATATCTGGATCTATTCACCCAAAGTACCTACCTAACATAATTGAGTTGCTGAATTCATAACTTTGGGTAGATTTATTCAATTAAAATACTTTTAGTTGAGTTAAAGAAATCACTGACTAGTGACTAGACTGGAAGAAGAAGATTTTCATCCCCTAACTTTAGAACGAACAGTGAGAGGAAATTCTACTCGTAATCAAACATTTATCAAAAACTTACATTTCTAGTAAACATGATGGTATTAACTCAAGGCTTCCTCTCGCAAAATCACAGACACTCTTTCAGTCATCTTCAATACAAATCACATTCACTCATTGCTATCATAGTAAACTAGATAGCTAGATCTGCATCTACGAACAACCTTTTACAACGGCACGACATGCTACAAGTTTTCTACGAAACTCAATTCATATTCATTCTACTTCAACATGCATGCAAGTATTAAACGGCATTTTCGATTATTGGCGAAGACATCGTTTTTTGGTCTGCGAACTGATGGAATCATCTTGTAACGGCTTGTAGAAAAATGCATAGTTGATTCACCATATACTCAAAGACACAGTTTACACGCTGGATCCATTCATTCACGTTGCCTAACTTTGGAAGTTCTTGATGTTGCTTTTAATATACATAATTATATTTCTCTCGTGAACAAGTCATAGTTATGATATCTTGAATCAACAAGATACCTTAATCAAGTACAATAGTTGCTTTGGTTCTAATAATCATTAAAATACATTTACATAGTGCTCAGCACTTTAGAGAAATCAAGTTGTTTCAAAGAGTATAGATAACGTTCACAAGTTTCATTCATCACTACAATCAGCGATGAGTAATTACTGATAAAATGATTTTATATAAAACCTCTAAAACTCCACAACTTTAAAACTCTCCCCTATATTATCAAGACTTGATTGTTTAACAGAAATATGTACTGGTTTGGTCAGTCCCCAGCTAACGAACGTAATAAAAACAATATCTCTAGAGAATAAATATGTTGGATTGTTTGCGTATGCTATCAACAGACGACTTGGCCGGTTTGTTGCGGTACAACCTCGAGGCAGAATCTCTTCGGTTCGCGGATGTCTTTCGGGAGATTCTCCTTGTTCGGACAAAGGGTCCGTCGGTTGCCCATCGGACTGGAGGACGGTGACCGGCTTCGGTCTGCGGCCCCGTGCGACTGCGCATGTAACCTGTTGCAACTCCTGCACTTCACGTCGCACGTCTCGCCTGGAAGCGGCACGGACGGAAACTCGTCCGCGCTCGAGTTGATTTGCCTCGGTTGCGAGACGAGCGGCTATTCCCGCTTCTCGACTAGTTCATGATGACTGATGACCTCGAGGCTCTTTGAATACTGATACGAGACCTGGTGAACCAACGGCAGGTCCGGGAGCGTTTCTATAGGGATATCCTTGCTCTCATAGTCCATGTGAAAGTCCAAATCTGAAACACTCTCCTCTACGCGAATCCCACTCCTGACATCAATACTCGGACCCTCTGTCGGTTCATCGCTACTCTTCGACTCTCGCGGGGATACATAAACCGGCTCGCTGCTCTCCAGGTAATTTTCGTTTTCGTCATCCTTCAACTCCTTCTTCTTCGCAACAACCTCATTCTCCTCCGTCTGAATCACGAGATTGATGGTGAGGGACGAATCCTCGGTAGTGTTGTCGTACTTCTCCGGAACGGTCACGTTCTCATTAGCGTCGAGTGCTTGGGTGACGGGTGTGGTGCTGTTGAATTTCTGCAGCCAGGGGTGGTCAAGGCACTCTTTGGCAGTCAGGCGCTTCCTGCAAACAAAGGAGAAACAAATAAACGATTAATGTAACCAAGTTGAGATATCCATGCGGAGCATTTCTGCCTACTCCTATTACATACAATGCACTATCTGACAACATTCATGTTAAGAAAAGGACTCAGTTGGTCAAAATGGCAGGGGTACAGTAACTATCAACACAGTATGTTGATGAATTAGAAAAAAGACACAGCATGCAGAGTATTCTATAGGAAATTTTAGGATAACGCATTTGATGAAGTCATTTGGTTATTCACATTCTAGTTTCTCATGCCCCAGTCACATAGAAGCCCCGAAACCACACAATTCTACAAGACTATTCGTTCAGTTTACAGTTAACTGCCTCCGAACAAAGAGACGTGTTGAATCACATTGCTTCAGGGCTTCTATGTGACTGGGTCTTAAGGCAGACGCTTTACAGAATAAGCTGCTCACTGATGGACAGATTTCAAAGGCTCCAGTCACATAGAAGCCCTGAAGCAACACGATTCAACAATACTCTGTGTTGGATTAACAGTTAACTGCCTCCGGACAAAGAGTCGTGTTGAATCGCGTTGCTTCAGGGCTCCTATATGACTGGGGCAATACAGATATTCCAGTCTGTTCAAAGCTATCAAGGGAGAATACTTACTCTGCATCGATCACACACAGGCTTTGGATGAAGTCCCTTGCCTCGGGGGAGTGGCAGCTGAAGTCCTCCTCGGCAAACTCCAAGTTGAGCTGCGAGATGTTGAGGAAAGTCTCCTGCTTGGTGTCGCCGGCGAAGGGGGAGATGCCGGTCAGCATCACGTAGGTTAGGACGCCGATGCTCCACATGTCCGTGGAGAGGGTGATGGGCTCGTAGTTTAGGATCTCGGGAGCTGGAGGAAAAACATTAAAAAAAATAGAATTATTCATTTGCATAGGATAAATTCCAAATGGGAAAGATGAAATGCAGTCAATTGAGCAAGTAATCAAAGTACATGTACATGTAGAATTATTGCTCTTGCGATGCTCCACATGTCAGTTTAACATAAGATGGGATCTTGGCTTAGGTTCTTTGGAGCTGATTGGCTGAGGATAAGAGAAAAGAGTTAAGACCAGATATTAATCACTGTATTTGATTGGGAGTTACGAACAATGCACATGTACAGATTTTTTTCAGCCAAATACAGGTGCATCGATTGAGGTTCATTTTTTGCAAGGCTGACACTTGCAAATGGAACCTTCGAACAGTGTACCTGTGCAGTTGTAAAATTCTGTATCAATTTGTCTGACTGGGCTGTTTCAGGAACTGTTGAGACCAATAGTAAATATCTTGCCCTGAATTGGTGTCAATTAGTCATTTTTCATTAGTTTGTTAACATGGGTTTACTTTTGATAGGCATGTACACAGTATGTTTTTATAAAAGCTAATATAAAATGTATACTCAATTTTTAAAGTACAGTGTACTTTATCTCTTAGGACGACACAGCAGTAAAAAAAAGTATGCTGGGTTCATTTTATAGACGTCTGGAGCTCATAGGGCTAGCTATTGCACCAAGAGACCAATTATAACAGAAAACCTAATGTCTCCTACGGGTAAACAATTATTTTTTGAGCCTAAAACTGAATTTATTCAGGTGATAAAGAAACAAATTTGATGATTCTTTTCAAGACATTGACCCAATACGGATACCTTGTGAGGAGTTCTGTCTAAACTTAAACCATAATATTTACAACACAGAATTGATCAAGGACAGTTGTATTTTATGTTCCTTGGATGTAAGCCAAATTCTTGCAAAATTATTCAATGGATTACTCAATGTTAGACGAAGAACAACTTCGTAAAAGTGTCAAAAAGGCGAGAGGGCTTTAAATCTTGTTTGAACCAAAACATTTTCAAATGTAGAATACACCATAATTGGTACTAGGGCAGCAAATGTCTATAAAGTGCAGAATTGCATGAAATTGATAGAAGTTCAGTGACCATGTAGCCCATTCCTTTTTTTTGGAGGGGGGGGGGGGTAGAACCAAATTTCTGTCCTATAACAAAGTTTTTTGAGTTGATCTTCTCAATAGAAAGTAGGGGAGGGGTGGACCAAATTTTTGTCCTATAACCAACAAAAACTGAACTTATTCATACCTTTACTAAATGACAGAATTAACATATGAATTCTAGAATAATATCTGGATTTTCCAGGTGGCTAGTTTTTTGAGAGTATTGATCTTCTCAATTGGATGATCCGCCTCCTGCCCCCTCTACAGTATTCTCTAGTTAATGTGGTACCTGTTAATATTACTGCCACTTGAAGATGTTGATGATGATCCGAGAATGAATTTTATATCAATAAATCGATTTCATTTGATTTTTAAAAAGGAGTCAGAATTACACATTTTTTCTAACTTCTTCCCTCCACCCCCCCTAATTTTCTCCTGAAAATACAGTACTCCTCTTATTTGGGTAGAAACTGTCTTAACTCTACATGGTTATCCAAAGAGTTCCACATTATAGACATGTTCATGAAACGTCCCCTTATTTATGATTTTATGGGATGTTATGGTATTTCATGGATTTTTTTTGGAGAAATTTCAACAAACTTACCAACATAGTCTGGGGTACCCTGTATATCTCTGATCTCTTCCCCATTGTTGAGGTATCGTGCGATGCCGAAGTCGATCAGACGTATGTCGCTCTCACTTGTCTCTTTGGATGTCAGCAGTATATTTTGAGGCTGAAAAGAGAGAAAAAGAAGCAGAATATTTAGAGCAAAGTTTACTTCCTAAGTATAGGTAGCTAGCTTCAATCTCAAATAGTTGAAGATGATAGTAAAATAGTTTACAATATACCAGAACGCTTTATCCAGAGCATCTATATAAAAAATAATGTCCAGAGCAACAAAATTAACTTGAATGAATACAGACTGAATTGATATTAAATTCATTTTCATGCTTTTCCTGGTGTAACTAACACAGCAAGCAATATGTGGGACCATACTCAAAACAGAACATCATTTTCAATAATGACACATTCATATTCACATACGTGTTATTCTTTAGCTTTAAATTCACTTGACTGACAGATTGTTTAATGGATTGTGTCTAATTTCTCTTTGACAAATCAGAGCACGTTATTGGTTGATTGTGTGAAGATTTGAATTTCTGTTGATTGTTACCAGCACCTGAACCTATGTTTAAGTTTTTTTTTTTTCAATCCAAATTTTATTTTCTATATGCAAATAAATAACAAAATTAAAGCATGTCACTATAAAAACATAAAAAGCAAAAAAAAAAACACCACCTTCCAAAACAGTTACATGCTACAATAACTCTGTCATGTGTCATGACTATTTAATAATGACTTTTCCAAAAACATTTGGGAGCAATATTGTTATATTATTCAAAGAAAGAGTGTCCCCATGCAAACGACAGCAAATAGGGGAAAAATACCAATTTCCACATTTATCATGAGATAAAAAAAAAATACATTCAACTCCATCCAACCCCCTCTAGGGAGTGACATATCTTCACGAATGTTGGGCTATCGAATAGCGGAAATGTTGTAAACATTGAAAGCCTTCGTGGCACCAGACTCCATCACGTTCTCAGCAAAACTTTTTTTAAGTCCTATGTCCCAAGGCAGGGATATCAAAGAAAACAGCCCCCTGCAAACTTAACATTGAACATTGTTTTCCCCTGCCATCTGTCTGCATTCAAGGAGTTTACTGCTAGAAGGAGTTTCATCCACTTTTGACAAGAATAATTTTCTTTTTCATCACCCGCTTTTCAACTTGTTACTTGCCTTTTGATTTAGTTTAGTAGCCAATATTTCAGCGTACATTATTTTATATAAAATACAGTTAACATTGAACATTGTTTTCCCCTGCCATCTGTCTGCATTCAAGGAGTTCACTTCTAGAAGGAGTTTCATCCGTTTTTGATAGGAATAATTTTCTTTTTCATCATCCACTTTTCAACTTCTCACATACCTTTTGATTTTTTCCCACGTTTGATTTAATGTCCAAGCCAATATTTTAGCTTATATAAATTTTTTTATCAAATACAGGCCTGTTGATATAACATCAGGTTGTAATTTTCACATTTTGAAAGCTTTTTCCACAAAACATTGTTTAAAACAATCTTGAACGAAAATTTCAACTTGCAAAAACTTTACTAGTTTATATCTTAAGAACACCTTCGAAGCTCACATACTTTCAAAGGAGTATGAGAAATAAATAAAATCCAACTTTGCATCAACACACTTCAGTGTCTACTATGTAGTTGATGGGATATATGATCCATCAAATTGCCTGTTTTAATTTGGTAATATTTCAGCAAAGAAAAATAAATAAGTGCGCTATGTTAGTTTCATGATTCTACTTCACTAAGGGGGTGTTGCTCAAAATCAACTGCAAATCAACCGCAACTTTGCAAATTGTAACGCGCAATTTCATTCGCGCATGATACGCGCTTCTAACAAGACGCGCATAAAACAATGATTTTGATTGGCGCGTACCGATTAACTGCAACTAACAATCAATTGCAACCTTTGAGCAACACCCCCATACTCATATAAATCTAGATTTATTAATGCATTTTGTCTCTGATACTCTTTTTCTTTGCTTGTACAAAAGACAAACAAAAGTACGAATTTAAAGTTTTGATTGGCCATGTGCGAACGGAACTTTATGTTGACAACATTGTACCCCA
>BQKZ01010150.1:15226-30553 GCA_036244855.1 Temnopleurus reevesii | reverse complement strand
GGGAACTGGTACTCGTTGATGCGGGTGTATGCACCATCCGACGGTTTGGGAATCTTCTGTAGATACTGCGCCTTGGTGGGATTCTCCTACAAGTGTCAAAGATAGAATTGAGTTCATGTTTGTGCATGGACTTCAATGGATGATATTTTCTAATGATTGACTGACTTAATTCTGTAATTTCCCCACATGCTTCATACAGAATTTTGTCCATTGCGGTAGACGATTGTAAGTAGTAATGCGTGCATTGTGACCTTTAAAAGTATAAACCTTTCCTCCCTCCGAAATAATAGATAAACAAATAATCTATTGCGATTTACCTTAATCTAAGGTAAAATGTAAAATAATAAATTGATTGCAATAAATTGATAAATGAATATAATAATAAATGAATAAATGAATAAATGAATAAATGAATAAATGAATAAATGAATAAATGAATAAATGAATAAATGAATAAATGAATAAATGAATAAATGAATAAAATGAATAAACAAATTAATGAATAAATGAATAAACAAATACACAAATAAATCAATAAATGAATAAATGAATAAACAAATACACAAATAAATCAATAAATGAATAAACAAATAAATGAGAAATAAATCCCCTTTAAAAAATAATTAAGTAAACCCATAGAATTGGAATTAATTTCATAGTCTTTGTAACTCCAACATCTTTCAAATCTTCATAAAAAATTATCTCATTTCCATGAAGATCATCCATGACAGTTAAAATCATAATTGCATTCTCAAAGAAAAATTAAATCAATCCACTTTCAATCGGTTTTCTTGCATCTCAAATTATATCAAGAATCATGCATTTCTCATCATCATGAGTCAGCTTTCCAAAATAAAATGAAAATTCATCCATCAATTGTAAATGCATTATTCAAAAACTTTCATCTAAAAGAAATTATTCAAGCTTAATTTGCATGTCTCTGCTTGCTGATCATGCAATGACTAGTCATAGCTTTCAATAAAATATTTAAATTAAGCTTTCGAAATAATATTTATTCATAGTAAAAACAAAACTTTGGCTTTCTATAAATAAACCATTCAAGCTGTCTAGAGATAAATATCTATTAATAGTTTGGCTTTCCGTAAAAAAAAAAGGATGAAAAAATACTTATTGCTTCATTTGACATCCCAGCAACAAATAAACACACAACTGTGGTAATTGCAACAAAATCCTAAATATTCTTCGGCCAAAATGCCCATTGCGTTGACAGCCAAACTACTGTAAAATGATACGCTATTACGAGTACCGATACAAACCTGAGCTATCGCAAATACATGTTTAGGTTCATACTGTAAAAAGAATTGTGGGATAATAAAGTGTTGCGAGTTTCATTCAATGGTGTTTTCTATCCATAGCACAAAGTACATCATCTTACTTTAAAGTAATATTAAATAATCCCAAGAATTTTTTGAAAAAAAAGATTAAACTTTAATTGGTCTTTTAAATTTCATTTCATAAGCATGCTCCAAAATGCTTTAGTTTGCTGATTCTTATCTATGGAAAAATGATTTTTAGAATGAATTCTTGCCAAATATGTCTAGAAAATGAACTACATGTATTCTTTGCCCCATGCATTATGAAAGAGATCTTTAGAAATACAAGCGAGCGAATAAAACAACCTTGTATTTTGTGCTCTAAGCTAGTTGCCATCTGCTCTTTTACCCCATCACCATCTATAATCATAAATAGCTAAAATTTGAATGATAATTTATGGCAATGCAAATGGTCTGTTATTGAGTAATGAAATATTTGGTAGCAGTATAATAAATACACTTTGCATAAATTCATATAGAAAATTAAGTAAACAAATTCATGTTTAAGAAGTTTCTTGGAGATTCTTATATGACCATACACCTGTACAAAACCATTTGACTAAAAAAATACCCTCAGTGCATGTTTTGTCAAAGAATCAATTTAAATGGAAAATGGTTGAAATTTGAGCAAAAGGTATAAACGTTGAATAAGTATATAAATCTAGTGCAAATGGACCACCTCTATACGTATGTGATTAATAACACTTCTGGTAATAAGTGAGCTGTTAAGTATTATGTGATAAAATTCACAAGTATACCGGTACATGTATGTAGATAATGACTATACATTAGTATAAGAATACATAATCCCTTCGATAGGACATATCTTAATGATTAAATTTATTATGTATAAATATGTCAATAATACTGGCTCATATGTTGCTTGGAGGATGTGCTGTACAAATGGGAGGTAATATACATACATACAACATGTAATCATTATCATAAATTATACAATTAATCCTTTTGGTGCAATACAGCTTTGATGGTATTGGGGATTTTGGTAGCATCTTTTATTAAACTTGAAGGTTATTTTTTCCTATTTGGTCAATTTATAGCTTAAATTCTTATATAAAAGCAGAATTCTTCGCTTTTTATGTTAATTTTGTTCTTAAAAAAGCCATAAAATCTATTTTCAGGGTTGAAAAGCCAACCTCATTTACAAATAGCATCATAATATGGGATTCTGCAGAAACCCGTTGTCTCCAAAGATTTGAAATTAATTTAAAATTTCAGATAACTTGTTTGGATTTTAGAAGATTGTAATTCAACTTTAGTTTGCTTTGAGTGGTGTTGAATTCTAGTTTTACTTCATACATTGCATTAGAATTTACAGGAGATAGTTCACAAAATGAGAACAATAACTATACATTCTTTAAAGATATGAAATTATTCTTTTGTAATTTCACCCCCCCCCCCCAAAAAAAAAAAATGTGAGCCCTGTAGTTCAGAGATGACAACCGTTCCGGAATGTGCATGACACGAAATTGAAATGTGAGTAACCAAACAACTGAACAAAAGTGGTAGAAACATGACAACACAAACCAGACTTTCAGCCATTCAATGGTGATGAAAGCCTGGAAAATATGTGCAAATACACCTCATAAATATTCTGGAATGGTTAGTATCTCTGGTATAAGGGCTATTCTGTCAGGGAGGATACATAATTTATCATGGAATGGTCTCTATTTTTCTAAAGTACTTTTATAGCCAAGGATGATTTTTTTTTTAAGAAGAAAAATATAATTTAAGGAATATTAATGGTATAATTTTCAATGAAGAATGATGAATGTATGAGCATGAGAAGATGAAGTAAAATTAGAAACTCAGAACATGTCTTTCATGTAGTTAAACAACTGAACTGAATGCTTTATTGAGAAGTTACTCTTAGAGGAGCAAGAGATTGATTTTAATTCCTATAATTCATGGTTGATTTGTGAGTTCCATGAGAAACTTAAGAATGACTTTAAAAAAAAAGACTGGTGTATGTTATTGAGTGTTATTATCTTTGGTTTTCCATAATCCAGCACACATACTGATACCAGTCATTTTTTAAGTCATACTAACATTTATTTGTAACTTGGTGAAAAACTGCCATGTTTTAAGAGGTACATTTAGTAGAGCTCCCAATGAATTCTATGAATTTTTAGTGGTGTTAAATAATCATGTGGCTGACAGAAGGGCACAGAAAGGGAATGTCGCTCTACATTTGCACCGTTACAATAGCACAAGGAGACAAGAGAAATTTCTTTACATATTATTCTGCAAAGAATTAGAACAAGTGTCACATGCATATCCACGGGATTGCTGAATAGTAATTAAATATCTTCTGTCTACTAGAGCAAATGTGAGGCAGTTAAGTTTAAACCAATGTTTCCCTTGATTATACCAATCACATTTGGGGCTATTATTTTTTTTTGTAATACTGCCCTTCTGCTTTCCATACATTCAAATGATCTTGCCAACCTAAAATCAGAATACTTACATCATTTGGTTATTTTATGGTTCTTATTCAGGGGGAACTATAATGAAGCAATGTCGGTGATTAAATAAGACACAGATCCATAATATTGTGTATTAGCTCAATGGATAAATGTTCATTTTGTTTCTGTAGCTCTGATTCAAAAGAAGTGGATTTTTTTTTTTTGGGGGGGGGGGTATGCACAAATGCATAATAGAAATTCTGGTCTTGTCTCTATGGTAATGACATCCAAATCAATACTGGATGAATGTAAATTTTTGATACCCCCTAATCGAGGGTAATGTGCAAAGATTCTAATTTTAGGTTGGCAGGTTTATGTATGAATTTGGATGCGTGTTAGCAAGCAGCATGTTGCCCTGGGTACAGTGTAGCTACCAAGCTATGAATATACTAGCAATGCAGCAGCCTATCATTACCTCTGTATTCTTAGACAAAATGGATGGTTTCTCCTGTCAAATTGAACAGATTCATTAAACAAAATTAGAAATTTGCGGGGGATAGAATATCACTGGGTATAGCCTTGGTAAAATGGGATGAACAAGAGAATAGTCATTGACAAAATGAATGGGTTCGCCTGTCAAATTGAACAGATTTATTTCATAAAGTTAGAATTTGGGGGTGGGACTGTCGAGGGATGTAACCTAGGTAAAGTATGTATAAACAAGAGAAAAGTCTTATACAAAATGGATGGGTTCTGCTGGTAAATTGAACAGATTCATTGAATAAAATTAGAAATCTTAAGGGAAAAACTATCAAGTGATAAAACCTTGGTAAAATAGGATGAACAAGAGAAGAGTCTTAAGACAATATAGATTGGTTCTCCTTGTCAAATTGAACAGATTCATTGAATAAAATTAAGAAATTTTGAGGGAAAAACTATCAAGTGATAAAACCTTGGTAAAATAGGATGAACAAAAGAAAGTCATAGGCAAAATAAATGGGCTCTCCGGTCAAATTGAAAAGATTCATTGAATAAAATTAGGAAAAAATTAAATTATATATCCAAATAAGAATGGGGGATGTATGTTTCAGTCAATAGGGAAATCAACATTTAAAATTGTAATTGTAATTTCATACTCCCCTCATTTTTCCCCCAATAAATTAATCATCAATCTAGAAACCCAACTCATCTGTTGCTTAGTAACTATCTAATGGATTAAAGATCTACAATATCTATGCCAGATGATGAAAGAAGAAGCTTGAAAGTTTAGTGCCTTTGCCCCCACTCTGTGTATTGCAGGGAAAAAAATTGCTAAGTAATGGAATTAGATAACTAAAATCACTTCAATGAAATGTGCCTTTAATATTTTGAGAATAATTGTCATCCCTAAATCAATATGAAACTCAAGTACAGAGTAGATCAAGAAAGTTACTGATTTTAGAGTAAGGATCATGATATTTCTGCAGGATAAAACGAGTACATTACATCATAAAATAGTCTCCTGTGATTTCCAAACAAAATAATCGCTATAGAGATGGAAATTGCGAAAGATGACAAGGAGAATCTATGTTCATATAGCTATGGCCAAAATGACCTCACTATAAACTTGTAATCATGCATATTTCTGATGGGGGATTAAAAATGAATCATAAGTAATCGACATGATTGGGTCAATTTCGGAAGGGATGCTCAGGGGGGTTCACAGCAGATGAGGATTCCGTACAAGGGTCTACGTAAGGGTAGGGACTAAACACACTACTTCTTCACAAAGGCTGGGTTACTTACATTGACGTAGAGCCTCTCCGCAACATCTCGGATGTTCTTGAGCATCCTCTCCGGCTGGCCCTCCTCGACTGACAGCGTCTCTGGAAGCATTGCGTTCAGCTACAAAAAAATAAACAGTTTTATTCATTTACTCTTCACAACTTCCTTCACAACCAAATGGCCTAATTGCAGATACTTTTGACAGTTGAAAGCATCCTCTCCGGCTGGCCGTCCTCGACTGATAGTGTCTCTGGAAGCATGGCATTCAACTATACAGAAATATAAAATAAATTTCAAGTTTGAATAATTGTTTCTAATCATGAAATAAAAAAAAAAGTTAATAATGGTACCTTACACCTACTATATCATTGGGTCAGGCATTGGTTGAAAAAAAGAACATCAGAAAAAAGTTAACCTTCAATTTAGATTTGAATCATTACTTACATGTGCAGCTCTATATTCTAATATAATTCGAGAAAATATGTAATATTTTATAAAGCTGGAATTCCTTGATGGTTGTCTCTTCAGGGAAAACACATTCAACATTATGGAAAATTGATTGTACCAAAAAAATAGCATACAACACAAACATGAAGCCTTTCATCAAGCAATCATTGAAAATCACGCATCGCGAAGCATTCTGTCCACAACGGTTTAATCTAATTTTTGTTTCAATGGTGAATTTCTTTGAAAGTCTGTGAGGGAAAATGTCAAAACATTTATCTGACCTGATATTAGAATTGAATATTCTCAATGATAGCTTAAACTAAACTACTAACCTTATCAAACAGGTCACATGGTCTGTAAGGAGGCCCTCTCTCGTTGACGAACGTCCCAAAGCTCATACCATCCAGGAACTTGCTCAAGAATTCATCCCCTAATGCTCCTCGTTGGAACAAGAACCTAAATATTCTTATAAATTGCCTACAACTCTGCAACTAACCTAAACAAGAACCTAAATATTCTTATAAATAGCCTACAACTCTGCAACTAACCTAAACAAGAACCTAAATATTCTTATAAATAGCCTACAACTCTGCAACTAACCTAAACAAGAACCTAAATATTCTTATAAATAGCCTACAACTCTGCAACTAACCTAAACAAGAACCTAAATATTCTTATAAATAGCCTACAACTCTGCAACTAACCTAAACAAGAACCTAAATATTCTTATAAATAGCCTACAACTCTGCAACTAACCTAAACAAGAACCTAAATATTCTTATAAATAGCCTACAACTCTGCAACTAACCTAAACAAGAACCTAAATATTCTTATAAATAGCCTACAACTCTGCAACTCACCTTATCAAACAGGTCACATGGTCTGTAAGGTGGCCCTCTCTCGTTGACGAACGTCCCAAAGCTCATACCATCCAGGAACTTGCTCAGAAATTCATCGCCTAATGCTCCTTGCTGGAACAAGAACATGCCCTGTGAAAATGAAAAAAAAACAGGTATGTTAAATTGTAAGAGGATATTAGGAGTGTATACATGATTTGGCATATGACATCAGCAAGTCAGTATCTTTCTTATCACCCTAATACTGAACGAATCAATGAAAATCATAATGATAATCTCATCATCATTATTACCACCACACCATCATCATCATCATCATCATCATCATCATCATCATCACCATCAGCATCACTGGCATCATTATCAGCATCAACTTCCTCATCATCATCGGCATCATTATCATCATTATCACCACCACCGGCATCATTATCATCATCAACATCATCATCATCATCATCATCAACATCATCACCATCATCAACATCATCATCATCATCACTACCACCACCAACACCACCACCACCCTCACCCCCGCCGCCGCCGCCGCCGCCGCCACCACCACCACTGCCGCCGCCACCATCGCTACCACCATCATCACTATCATCACCACCAACACCACCACCACCACCACCACCATCACCATCATCACCACCAACACCAACACCACCATCAACATCACCACCGCAACCACTACCACCCCACCAACATCACCCACACCAACACCACCACCAGTAACCACCACCATCACCACCACCACCACCACTACAACCACTACAGCCACCACCACCTCCACCACCAGCATCACCACCACCATCTCACCTTATTGAACGTAATAACCGGACCTGGATGTATCCTAATGATGGTCAAACAGGACCTGTATCCTAACAACAGCTCAGCGACGAGGCGAAGAAAGATTGCACGTATTTCTAAATCCACTAAAACTAAAAGCACCATAACCACTACCATCATCATCATCACCATCATCATCATCATCATCATCATCATCATCATCATCATCATCATCATCATCACCACCACCATCATCATCACCACCACCACCACCATCACCACACCATCACCAACATCTCCATCACCACCACCACCACCACCAACATCACCATCACCACCACCACCACCACCAACACCACCACCGCAACCACTACCACCACCACCACCACCACCACACCACCATCACCACCACCAACATCTCCACCACTACCTCCATCACCACCATCTCACCTTGTTGAACGTAATAACCGGACTTGGATGTATCCTAATGATGGTCAAACAGGACCTGTATCCTAGGAGCAGCTCAGCGATGAGGCGGAGGAAGATTGCACGTATCTCCTTGTCAAGGAGTTCTGGTTTGGACGCAGTGTCCGTCGTCACAGGGAACGCTTGGTCTGCTATTTTTAGATCAGGCCTCAGCACCTATTTCATTAAAGAAAATGATTTGACAATTATAATAACCTTTTTATTATTAAGTGCTTAGTATTTCTTGATTGAAGCTGCAATGCATTCTACGATTGCAGCATTATTACCTAAGCTAATGTAAATGGCACTATGTTTTAGATTCAAACTTATGGCCTTCTGTATAGAAGATACAAGCTCTAACCACTAGACCACAACACTTCCATATGTGAATAGATGTCACATCAGAAACTTATTAAAACATTGCCACTCGTCAGTTTTGCTAATTCTTTGAGAACCTGATTCTTTTTGTCCCCCATTTCCATTTTTAGAATAACATCTTCACTACCTGGCAAGGAATGTTTTTGATGGCAAATCACTTCTCCAGCAATGTTTCAAGTTTTAACTAAGAATAATAATTGAAATGAGATAATTTAATGCATGAGCTAAACTTCGGGTTCAAATGACATGATTTTGTGAGACAAAATTATCTTAAATATTGCAACTGCTCGACACATTGAAATGCTCTCTGGATTGGTCGAAATGATTAAAAAGAATTATTCACAATCACAGAGATTTTGGGTTTTTTTTACACAAAGAAACAATCATAAGATGTGCATACAGAAAAAAAACACAATGATAGATGTTTGAACCATGGAAGCCTATGAACTATGAACATGCTCTAATTTACTATTGGAAAGCTGCATTATGGTAATAATTTTACTGCAGCTCGCAAACTAGTTAAATATCTAAAGCGCCATCCTCCGGTTTAAACTGGCTTACCATAGTCAGCTCACAGTTGATCCTTTCAAACATTGCATCAGATGGTATAAGCAAGTTTACACATTCAGGTTTTGATAAATAACCACCATCGAAATATATTTGACAATTGGGGGAAACTGATAATCTGATGCATTACCTAAACTTCACATTTTATAATGAAAATATTTTGCAAAAAAAGGTTTTCTAAGATATTGTAACTGCTCAAGAACCATACAACACATCAATACACTTTCTCTGTATTGGTCAGAATAATTCTTTAAAAATGTGTCACAATCACAGAGATTTGCTTTTTTGTGACACATAGAAACAATAAGATACGCATACATAGAATAGTCACAATGAGAGATGTTTGAGCCATGGAATGAATGTGTTTAAATTGACTTACCATAGTCAGCTCATAGTTGATCCTTTCATACATTGCATCAGATGGCATGAGCAAGTTGACACATTCAGGGATTGATAAATAGCCACCGTCGAGATCAGCTACTACCACATCAAGCTAAATTAAAGCAGAAGAAAAAAATGTATTCAAAATCACTCAAAACAATAGTAAATCCAAAGCAACGTTTACTGTTATTCAATTCTCGCAACCGACAATACCCGATATTAAACGATATCTCACGATATCGTTGATATTGATCCATTACAGTTGACTAGGGGACTTCCGGTTTGGAAAGCTAATACACGTGCCATGGCTATCCTTTTGGATAATTGCCCATTTTTCTTCTTTTAGCAATATCAAAGGTACTTGGTACTGTATAAAAGAAACAAACCTTGGTGTAATGAAAGTTAATATCAGGAAATATTTAACATAAAGTGTGAAACAAACATGATTTTTCGAACTAGAACCTTTGCGAAAATGAAAACACATGCAAATATACGTAACCGGAAGAAGGTAAGTCAACTTATGTGCCGTCATTCTAGTTAAAACTGCATAGCCCCATCTGCGATTCTTAAGTTGAGTGTATTGTCAGTTGCAAGAATTATTGACTTATCCTGCCGCCTTTCTGGGAGACTTGGATGTGCTGTTGGACATGCTGTGAGCATATTGAAGGTTTCCGACAAGGATTTAAGTTTTAACATAATTGAAAACCTTTTCTTAAAAGAAGAGTCCATCCAAAAATAATATTTTTTTTTTTATCAGAAGCAGAAAAACTTGATGAGTAAAACAAAAAAAGTTTGAAGAAAATCGGACAAGTAATAAAAAATAGTTATGAATTTTTAAAGATTTGAAAAAAATGGGCAAATCAGTGGAATTTTCCAGAGATGTTGCCAATTTGATGACATCATGGGTGCACAACTAACCAGAGTTTTCATTATAAGTATGGTGCAAAATTCCTCATTTTTACAGAAAGTTGCAAGGTTAGTATGAATGTAAACATGCAAATAGTGGATCTACATATCTATCATAAAGATATCCTACGGTTAAAGTTTTGAGGAAATCATATTTTGGGGAAAAAAGTAACATTTTATGACATTGATATGAATGTAATAAATGGTCAGTTGTGCACCTATGACGTCATAAGTTGCCAATTTTTCTAAATATATAAACATTCATAACTTTCTTATTAGTGGTCCAATTTTTCTCAAACCTTTTTTGTTCTGTTCATCTAATTGTCTGCTCCTGTTGAAGAAATATTACTTTTGGGTAAATACTCCTTTTAAAGAATATATTCATATTCTACATACTGTATTTCCATAATTTATTTTTTTCAGAATCAATACCTTATGTGTGGCTAATCCAGGGCGGGTGTTTCACCAAATCATTCTTAAAGTTACGCACAACTTTACGTTCGACTGGTATCAATTCTTGCGCTGAATGCACTGACTATTATGAATAATTACGCGCAAGAAGGGTTAACAGTTGAACGTAAAGTCGTGCGTTAAGTCTTTCTTATCTTGGTGAAACATCTTTCAGGTATTCATTGCATACCACTACATTGTCTTAAATCCATGATGTATGAGATTGCGGAACAATTTATAAATAAAAACTTAATAACATCCATACATAAGTAAATTACCATTATTTCATACTTGATTATTCCATTTTGTAAATGAGGGGTGACCATTTAATTTACCAATTCAGTTGCTTCCTCCTTGAGGGACGAGTGTATACCCATAATAAATGGAGTCGGCAATCTCCACACCTCCTGCAATGTGTTTGCACATACTCTTACAGAAATGGTTAAATAATGACATCTTCCGGTCAAACACTGGCTTATTTCATTTTAAAGAGAGGGGTGGATCAATTAATTTACCAATTCAGTTGCTTCCTCCTTGAGGGACGAATGTATCCCCATAATGAATGGAGTAGGCGTACTCAGGACTTCGGTCAATGCAGCCGGCAGTACTGGGATATAGACATAACTGCATGGAAAGACAAAAAACATGATTAAGGAAATTAGACAGTATGCAGCTACTACTTGGCAATTTAGTCAAATCAGCACACATCATCAAGATATAGGGGGTGTTGCTCAAAATCAACCGCAGATCAATTGTAACTTTAACGCGCATTTTCATTCGCACGCGACGTGCGCATTTAACAAGACGCGCATGAAACAATGATTTCGATTGGCGCGTTCCGATCAACTGCAACTTGCGATCAATTGAAACTTTTGAGCAACACCCCCTACGACATACAGTAACTGCATGACAAAATGGGGGAAATTCATGTCAGACACAATTTGCACTTCAATCATGTAGAGAACCTCTAATATTTCAAAGTTCACAGATCATCAAGAAAAATAAGATAAATTTTGACAATAATGCAAGCAACTTAATTTGTGGTAATTTAACGAATATGATAAGATTCATGCTTCAGATTGATGAGAGAATTAAGGTTAGAGTTCGGTTTGAGATTAGATTTAAAGTTTCGCTTACTGTGTAGATTATCCATCGCTGGGGCAAATGTCATCGAAAGTTATGTCAAGGGCTGCAGTTGAACGAATTTGAAAACATTTTGTATACCTATGCTTCACAAAATGAAAAAGAGAGTGCAAAGCCGTATTGAGATCGTGCTATCATCGTATGCCACCGCAGGGAGATCGTGGAATTAGAGGAATACAATCTCTATTCAAAAATCGTAGACCAAATGTTAACTAGGCATTATCCTACCTGTATTTCAGTGGGAAGAGGAGTGAGATGAGAGCCCCGCAAGCCTCCGTTAGCCTGGTGTAGCTGCGACAGTGAAAGAGGATCTTCTGGTCTGTGACGGCAGCACAGAAGAGTGTGATGATATTGTGAATACCTAAAAGGAAAAATGAAAAAAAAGTTTGACAAATAATGATCTTCCGCATAATTTGACCCAGACAATCTCTATTATTATCTTATCTCCACAAGAACATAAGCCAAAGAATGCCATACAATTTGACAATTGTGTCGTTGTGTATCACAAAAGGACATGTCTTGTCAAGCAGAGCTATGAACAAATCTAGGCCAGTGGATCACAAAAACCTTTATCTCAGGAGACATGTGGGATGCATTTTCATATCATTGAATTTACAATTTCTTTATTACCCCTTCTAAGGCCAAAGAGGGCAAAAAAGAAAGAATACAACTTTAGATTGGCAGAGCATTGTTTCACTACATTACAACCATCTATAAGCTAGATAGGAAGATTGACTGGTATCAGCTCTCATCGTGAATCCCATGAGTAAAACACTTGATAACATACTCCAGTCTTCTAGAGTCATTCTCAAATTTAACAAAGAACAACTTAATCAAACACTGCCCAGGGAAAAGTTTACTAATACTGGAAAGACTTTAAAAACATAGAATGAATGATTTTAGTTCTGCTTAACTATTAATAATCTAAAAAGCATTCAGCACAATTACAGAAAAGCCTTTCAGAATTTTCTGAAACATCATCCATGTCTTTTGTACTTACCGAGTTGCTGAACAAGGAGAGCCACAGATGATCTTGTGACAGGCAAGGAGTCACTGAGGGGAGGTTGAAGGGCTTGTCTGTCACCAGCACCGATAGAGAACCGAACCTGAAAAAAAAAACAAGAGATGGAATGTCAAAAGTTAGAAACATTTTCAGGATAGGCTTGATAATAAGAAGATTATTAGTGAGATAAATATGATGATTATAATGACAATTAAGACAATACTGACAAGGAAGTTGCCAAGATCTTGTAACAAGCAAAGAGTCACTGAGGGGAGGTTGAAGGGCTTGTGATGATGAATGTGTGGTGGTAATGATGACTACAGTGATAATGGAGGTTAAAATGATGAGTAGGAAAGGGGGAGGGGAGGAGGCGAAGATCTTTTGACAGGCAAGGAGTCACTGAGAGGAGGTTGAAGGGCCTGTCTGTCACCAGCACCGATAGAGAACCGAACCTGGTAGGAAGGCGAAAGATGGAGAATGAAGAAAAAATTAAAATGATAATCATTACTACCCAGTTACTGGATGAATAAGTTTCTTCAAACCCTGATTTCTTATAACCGACTGTAATGATCAGTATTTTGTACCAGTATTTGAGAAGCACCTCAGAGATGGTGGCAAAGATGGATAAGTTTCTTACGTTAGGAACATGGTGTTAGTGTTGAAGCGTTTGGGATGGTGTTATGACGATGAACAGAATATGAATTTGTATTTAGTTGAACCCACTGACTTCTGGAAGCAGGCAGTCCCTGCATAAAGTCTACGGGAAGTAGTGAATTCAGTAGTCAAAGGGTTAACTGCTGGTTGCCTGGTAGGGGGACCTGTACATGATTGAGAATATTTCCAACAAAATGTTTCAGTCTCTAAATCTCTTTCTATCTCTGTCTTTCTCTCTCTCTGTGTCCTAAAGCTCCCTATCAATATGTGTCTCTTTCTCTCCCTCTCCTCCATCATCCTCTCACCGTTCTATCTATATCTGCCCCTCTCCATCTTATCTTTTTTCCCTCTGTCTTACCTGCGGACCACCTGGTGGAGGAACCTGTACATGACCGAGGATGTTTCCAACAAGCGTCTCCATTTCCACATCTAGACCATCCACATAACAGGTATATAGCAAACCAAGGCAGTTCTGAAATTAATAAAAACAAATTATTCCTTTACTTAATTGAAAATAATATTTTAATCATCCAATAATCATTTTCTGGAGGTAGCTGCTTCAGAACTTTGAATGGTTCTTCCAATGGGCCTTGCAATAAAATACATATACAGCTTTTATCACCCTGGTTCATTAGAGTGAGGTAAGCAAGCATACAATGCATGCTTATTTTTTACTCCCTGAGGAGTATCAAGGCAGGTTGCTTCAATAGGCCGGTTTACTAATAAATTCAAATTTATGCACGTTTCTTGCCAATGACCGCCGTTATGTTGTATTCCTTAGACCAGTAAGTAACAGTTAAGGTACTTTGAATCAATTTAATAATAATAATAATAATTGAATTTATATAGCGCTTTTTCCAGAGGATACAAAGCGCTGCTTAAAAACACATACATTCAGCTACATTAGGAATTATAAAGATGGGTTTTGAGGTGTTTCTTGAAAAGGTTGAGTGATTTGGTATTGCGGAGAGATGCAGGGAGACTATTCCAGAGCAAACATTTAGCATACATTATTGTTGCTATGTAAGGTAAGCCTCGGGTAAGGTTTCTTTTGCAGAGAAATGTGACAAAGAGTGTAAGTCAGAATTCTCTATGCTATCATTACTAAGCTCAGAAAAATTGGATTACTGGGCCACATACAATTGTTCTTAGCTTTATAGTGATAACTTGTAACCAAAGAATTCTAACTAGTACAGTAGGTTGCATTATCACAAACTTACCTTCAGCGTTTCAAAATACTCCAATCTGGAGATAAGCGCGAGACATCTTGCCGCGAACATGACGGTGTGTCGAATCAGCGCTCCCTCCACGTCATCGTTCTCGAGGTCGTCAGGTCGCGAAGGGGTCAAGTTGACGACCTCGCTGAAGGTCAAGACGGCACAGTAGTGTCGTCTAGCTTCGATGTCGGTAAGAACCGAGACGTGGTAGGTTGGTGGCTGGGCTTTGCTTGTGAGTTTCCATCCCCCAGGCTGGCAAAACTGGAGAAGATGAAAGAAAAACAAATATAAAGCATTAATCATCCATAAATAATCTTAGATTTAAGTTGGAATGATCCTCTTGACATCTGTAAAAGAAATGTGCCGTCTGACGTTGATGTCGGTGAGAACAGAGACGTGGAAGGTTGGTGGCTGGGCTTTGCTTGTGAGTTTCCATCCCCCAGGCTGGCAAAACTGGAATAGATGAAAGCAAAACAAATATAAAGCATTAATCATCCATAAATAATCTTCGATTTAAGTTGGAATGATCCTCTTGACATCTGTAAAAGA
>BQKZ01010148.1:7550-19607 GCA_036244855.1 Temnopleurus reevesii | reverse complement strand
TCTGGTTTTGGTAATATATTACCCATATCATTCAAAGATATCATATTTTGTGTAACAGTGAATAGAGCATGCAAGATCACTCTTATAACTCCAAAAGTTTGGAAAATTGGTAGGGATATAAGCAATAGAAAATAGGTAATATGAAAAGGGCCTAAACTCCCATCTCTCTGGTTAATAGAATGGCATCAATACACACAAGACTGAGCTCAAGAGAATGGTATTTAAGGAGAATGTTTGCACTTGAAAATGATGAGAAAATAATTAGTTTACTTTGCAATACTGTCATTGAAATTGGGAATTAAATTCTCCCTTTCGCATATAGCTCTCCGAATCTGAACGCATGCGGCGAACTAATTATTTTGGCCCAGATTCTTGGCACAGGTACATGTACTTCCGGTATTATTCGCACGTTTTCAAAAGTGTATTGCTTTCTACGGTAAACTTCGTCAGCGGCTTTTAGTGTCATATTTTTTCATCTATTTTTGCGAATAAAAGCATCATTTTATATATTATTCTTTCATATCTGCATTTATTTGTTATATGGGTTTCTTTTGCAAAGCGGCCCAATGCTGGGCTTCCGACGAAAACAAAGAAATTACGCTACATACCCATGGATTGAAATTTCGTAGATAGAATACATTGAAATCTAGATAGCGTGCGCTTTATCCCGGAAGTGAGCATACCAAAGCCAAAGTGCGTGATATCGATATCACAAGATGATATTGGGTGATATCGGCTATATGCGATAGGGAGAATTCTGCCTTCATATCATTTCAAGGTCGAAGTGGAGGCTATAAACAGTATTGTTAATATCAATTATGAACCTTGATAGAAATTGGCTCTCTTATTTATGCCCTCTGAATGACCATATTTCCTTACAAATGATAAAATTCCTTCTAAACCATAATAGAGGTGTTCAAGTTTTTCTTTTAATAAAGACAGACAATTCACATTTCACATCATGTGGAGGCGTCGTGGTGCAGTGGTTATGACTCTTGCCTTTCAACCAGAGAGTCATGGTTCGAATCCAACTTATGGCGTTAATTTCCTTCAGCAAGAAATTTATTTACAATACTACACTCTACCCAGGTGTAATTGAGGATCGGTAGGACCAGTAGGAGACAGCAACACAACGCCTGTCTGGATAATAATAATAATAATGGTGGCTACTTGTATAGCGTGCAGGTCCACCTTATCGGTGCTCATGGCGCTGAAAGCTTTGCACTCACTATTACCCGGCTCTAGCTGGCAACCATTACGGCGCTCCGCATTACAAGGAATTTCTTCCTGCCGTCCCCATTTACCTCACCTGGGTCGAGTGCAGCACAATGTGGATTAATTTCTTGCAGAAGGAAATTGACGCCATAGGTGGGATTCGAACCTACGACCCTCTGGTTGAAAGGCGAGAGTCAGAACCACTACACTACAGCGCCTCCACTAGACTTGAATTGATATCTAGTGACTAGATACATGTAATGATATCGAAAGCGCTTTGAGCAGTCGCAGACATGATAAGGCGCTATATAAATCCAAAAATATTGTTATTATTACTACTAAAGAATAGAATGAACAAATTTGGAAACTTCCTCAAAGTTGCAATAGACATTCAACTGATGGGAACATCCATGCAACAACGCTGCAAACCAATTAATTCCAATACAATACAAAAGTTAAGACTCTGGATACTCAAGCATTTGTGCAAATACCAATGTCACATTCAGTCTTCAAATGAGTTTGATCCGCTCACTTTCATACTGCCATTTTCACAGGAATTGCAACACATCGCCAATCATTGGCTTGAAAGCGTAAGCCAATATTGAACAGGTCAATATAAGAGCCACAGGTCAATATTTGAAAGGGTAGGTCAATATTAACCTGCTCTCTTCATGTTGATTAGCTGTAAACAGTATCAACGTAATGGGATTTTCTTTATTAGTCTGATCAATCAAAAACTCAAGTCCATCTATTCATAATTTCAAGCATCCAGACAAATTAAAACATTTCCATCATCGCCAAATGAGGATAGCCTCGGAAATTACTATCTTTTCTCTACACATTGCCATGCTTGCAAACATTCTCCAATAGGACATTTTCATATATTTCTTCTCATCTAGAAATATTTTGCCAAGTTTCAATAAAACATAGATGGAATGAGTCTGATATGACAAAGAAATTTATATGCACCTGCCATGAAGTTATAGGAGTGCCATTGTAAATGACAGGCATTGTTTTCTTTGTACTATAGCAAATCTTTGTATCCTTTAATCAATGTTTAGCTGTGTATTAATAAGGTGGATTCACAAAATAGGGACTAGCAACAGTAATTTATAAAAAGTATCAACACATTTGGTTTACAAAACAAACATGCTGCTATCAAAATGATGATTTTGAAAATACTGTCCTTCCGGTATTGACTGCATTAGGAACTAATTGCATTTCCTTGTTAATGCGATTTATAGAATGAATGATACGTTTTCACAAAACAAAAATATTAATTTCATTTGTAGCAATGATCTCTCGCCTCAGATGCATTATAAATGGGATTATCCGTCATAATTCCAATATCCTCTAACTCATAATTCAAATATGGTTACCCTAGATTCTGTTAATCACCCAATTTCATTTCGTCAAGTATTTGTGACACCTGCAAAGTGTGCAAATAATCAAAATGCAGTGGAAGTAATACATGGTGGCTCTAAAAGTATGAGGGACACAATTCTACAAAAGCAAAATAGACCAAAACTATAGAAAATAGATATAGGGGCTATTTTGAGTCATGCAAATGCACTCTAGAAAGGTAGAATGACTTTGATTGTACAACATGACATGATTTTCCTATTGCGTATTTTTAATGACTTTCAGCATGGAGCTATACAATGCTATGCGGCAGGTTACATCAAGGTGTTACAATGCTTGAAAAATGTAATCTTTGATCAATATGGAGTTCATTACAAATAAATCTTGCAACCAGTAGGCAGGCAAATTAGCCTATTTATGTGAAAACCAAATGACACCCAAGATGAGCATTCAAAGACCAAAAAATATCAAAATTGAATTTCCTCAACACCCGTTGAAAAATCTAGCTTAGCTTTATACATTAACCTATTTAACATTAAAGCTTTTGTGACATTTCAATGAATTGACTGGCCTATTAGCAAATCATGCAGCCGCCTGTTAAATTAATAGATCATAATCTACATTGTGTCATCCACACCTGCGGGGCAGATATCAAATTGAATCATTTAGGTCACATGTAAATAATTTGGGTCACATGATAATAAAGCAAATAATGTACGACTAGGAATGGACTGCTCTAATTCCACAACAGGAATCGAGAGATGTGATTCAATATAAATAGAGGGCATAAAAATATCAAGAGGTGTATTTTTATGGTTATGTTTCTTTAAGAACATGAAAAGACATCTCACCTAATAAGAAGATGTGTCGATTTATGAAGGATTAACCCAAATCAGTAGGTAATATCCATTTACCATGTGATGAATTGTATTGGTAATCTATATTTTTGTAATGAGTGTTTGAGCAAATTTCAGCAACAAATTTGATGGCAAGTTTCTAAAAACCCACTGAAAGATCACTTTGTAAATATCAAAGTGGCTATTAATTTAAGATGACTTTCCAAATTACTATTTTGATAAATTTACA
Source organism: Temnopleurus reevesii (assembly GCA_036244855.1). NCBI lineage: Eukaryota > Metazoa > Echinodermata > Echinoidea > Temnopleuroida > Temnopleuridae > Temnopleurus > Temnopleurus reevesii. The sequence goes on along the minus strand of BQKZ01010148.1, from coordinate 15,944 downwards.
TTATCATTTTAATTATTACTGTCATAAGTATTACCAAATATTTATCATCACCAATCATCCTCATCATCATCATAGTCATCATTATCATCATCATTATCAACACCATCATTATCATCCTCATCATCACTGTCGTCATCATTATCATCATCATTATCATTATCATCATTACAAATCATCATCACGATCACCATCACCACCATCATCATCATCATCATCACCATCCTCACCATCATCACCATCATCACCATAATCATCATCATCATCATCATCATCATCATCATCACCATCATCATCATCATCATCTTCATTATCATCTTCATCATCATCATCATCACCATCACCATCACCTTCATCACAATCACTTTCATCCCCATCATTTTTGCACTCTCATGTGACTCATTTACATGCATATCATTGGCTCTACACTCTTAATCTCATTTTATAACACTACATGCATGATTATCATCACCATTATCATCATCATCGTCACCATTACCTTGTTGGGCATATGAAGCGGAACTCCTTTCTTGAGGAAAGCCAGTGCCGTCTCCGGGTGACCGCACTGTGATGCGATGTGCATGAGCGTGCTGCCATCTTTAGTTCTCGCCGAGACATTGGCTTTGAATTTATCCACAAGTAGTTCGACAACGCCAGTGTTACCGCTCTCGGCTGCTATATGAAGGGGTGATCTGTCAAGCTGGACAAGAAAAATGGTCAAATAAATCAATAAACTAATGAAGTAATAAGAAGTAGATAGATTAATCAATAACGAGCAAGCGTCCAAGCCAGATTTCATTATTGTAAGGTCGAAATGGTAAAAGGTAAGGGCAAGGATCATTGGAAAAAGTGAGCACATTAAAGGGGAACTTCACCCAGACATTGATATGTGCTCATTGGATGAAGAAATATACAATGGTCAATCTGTGAAAATTTGAGCAAAATCCAACAATCCATTCAGAAGTTATGAGTTTTCAAAGTTTTGATTCACATCCTTCATGGGCTCCTCAAATTGGCAACGTACATGCACAAAATGGCTGCCAACATGGAGAACTCTCCATTCACTCTATACACAAAATTTCACATTTGCCTCTTTTTCCAGAAAAGTTGACAAAATTTTGTTTCTTCGGTCAAATATATTATAGCCTCATCGAGTCTGCAAGCATTCCAAAAAGAACGGTGTTGATTCCTTATTTGAAATATGATATTGATCCATTTTCAATAAATTTATATATACAGTGAATGAGGAGTTCTCCATGTATGACATCACAGATTATGCTAATAAGCTTTAAGTTGCCAATTCAAGGATGCCCAGCACAGGTGGAAATGATAACTTTGAAAATTCATAACTTTTCAACGGAATAACCAATTTTGCTCAAATTTTCACAGTTCGTTCATCTGATTTTTCTTAATTTACTGACCATACATTATTGTATGGGTGTAATTCCCCTTTAAGAAGAGGGAGGGAGATTACAATTACTGGGTGATGAGGATGGCAAGAAGGGGGGTAGAACGAGCAGGTATATGAGGAGGTAGAGAGGAAGAAAGAGAAGAAGGAGAAGAGGTTGAAGGAGATGTAATTACAAAAAAAAGAGAGGAGGGGGATGAGGGGAGAAGAGGGAGGAGGGGTTGAAGAGGAAGAGAAATGGAGGAGGAGGCAGAGGAAGATGGAATGAGGAAAAGGAAGGAGAGGATGATGGAAAATGGGAGAGGTGGAGGGAAGTAGAAGGCAGAGAAGGGAAACGAGGAGGAGGTGCAGAAGAATGAAGATGAACCATAGGTGTTGTAGGAGGAGGAGGAGGAGTTTGAAGGAGGAGAGGAATGGGATGAGAAAGAGGAAAAGTGTCAAAAGAAGAGAAAGAAGAGGAGGAATCGGCAGGAAGAAAAGAGGCACAATGATGAATAGAAGACGCAAGAGGACGAAAGGAAGAGATTGAAAGTGAAGAAGAGGAGGTGATAAGGAAGAGGAAGAGAAAGAGAAGCAGAAGATGAAGAGGGGAAGAAAGAGAGAAAACAAGCATAATGCGAAGCATAATGCGAAGAAGAATAACAATGACTAACCTTGTCATAAATATTGGGGTTAGCTTTCATCTGGTAGAGAAACTTGAGAGCGTTTTCGTCTCCAGACATGGCTGATATATGAAGCGGTGTATGGCCATCTTGCTGTAAGGGACATTTCAAATAAACAATTATCACTCTTCGGAAAATATTCGATCAGAGAATATTCAATCATAGTAAAAGAAATATCTCAAACCTTAAATGGCAATCAAATTTCTAATAGACAGTCTTTGACAAGCAATGGAGTCTAATGTAGAAAGCTGACCTTGACAAAAATTGAAGATTCAAGCTGTCATTATCCACAAATGAATAGAAGTAAATACCAAGAAAGACCATCTTTTCCTAGTATAGGAGAGAATTGAATCAAAAGTTTTCAAAACGGTTTTGATTAATAGAATACATGTACTCTCTGAATACAAGCAGTCAAACTTTCATACCTGAGCTGCTCCGCAATGAAAATATAAAAGAATAATCTTCATTCTGTAGCAAATTTTACATCACATTCCAACCAAAAATATCTGAAAAAAACCAAGGAGGTGTTACAATATTGCCGTCTTTTAAAAATATTAGTGTTCCCTTGATATCCATTTAATAAAATATTCAAAATTCACTTAAAGCTCTTCACAGAGCTCAGGTGAAATTTAAAAATTAGATTAGAATTTGATTATTACTGTAATAGCTGAATTCTAGCAGCTTTTGGGTGTGCTGTATCACATTCAAACGCTACTAAACTTCTGGTATATTGAAGAGATTCGTTGCTATGGAAATCTTATTTGTACCTCTTATTTCAATTATAATGATTTTTCCTTTAGATCATGTTTGGTTCAGCTGTTTTTGTTTTTCTTTTACATTCTAGTGATTGCCATTATAGAAACCACTGTATCATAATTATTTCATAACTCTGGTAGATAATCTATACTCACATTTTGAATATCCACAGGGCTTCCATTATCCACAAATAACTTGATGATATCAAGATCTTTCTTCCTACAGGCGAGATGGAGGACCGTATCCCCATCCTCATCTCTAGAATGCTTCAACTGGTCCTCCTTGAAGTTGGACAGAAGTTCCTTGCAGACAGCAATGTTGGATGCTTGGACAGCTAGGAACAGAGGTATTGAGCCGTCCTGGATAAGAAAAAGAAAAGGAATTTGGTTTATGGATCAACATTTGCTCATATTTCATAATATATTTTCATGATGAGTCATTGCAATTTGTCTAATTAAGAGTGCTCAAGGAAAAATGAACGAACAACAAAAAACAAAAAATCTATTCCCTACGGGGATGCTTGAACCACAAGGGGTACTGAACCATTCTACATTTGAAAACAAAAACAATCAAGTAGAAAATCAAAGTTCTGCTGTACAGCATTGGCGATTGATCACCCTTTCTTTGCAAGAACTTTTAAAACTGAATGATTCCAACTGAATGATTTTCCTAGGCCAATTCAAGCAATCATGTTTTCTGTGATGAGCTGAGGAGGGAGGGAAGGGCAGAATATATAGTTAGAAGAAATATCAATATGAGTCAAAAGACTATATCCTGCATATTGAAATGTATATTGTGATCTTTATGTTTCAACAAGCACGGATCAACAATGTATCCTGATCTTTGTGATTTTGTAAACAAGTAAAAATTTATGTAGGCGAGGTTTATGGAACTTCTTGGAAACGGGCTCTCTTCATTCCAAGAAAATTACATTTTGGCATCCTCCCCTAAATCATAATGAAAGGATATCTCAAAATAAACACATTTCTGCTGACTAACATATGTTTATGTTGCAGTATCAGATAACTAAGACATATTTAGAATAAATTCAAAATGATGAAGCCTCAAATTCAATTATTATTTGGGTGGCACATTTGATATGTGGAAGTATGTTTTTTCCACCAAGCTAGACATAAATAGTCACAACACAACATATTTGATTATACAGGGTGTATGTTTGGTACATATGTTTTCTTCGAAAAAAAGTGACTATGAACTCTGAAATAATATACTAATATTGGGGAATTCACAATCCACCTTATTCTTTTTCTGATAATTTTGCTTGATTGTAATTGGGAAAAAGTTCAAAATTTAAACCACATATAGCAAATTACCAACACCTTCAAACAGTATTCATTTGGGCCTTCATGACACTGCTATAACATATTTTAACATTTATTTTTTTTACAATTATGATTACTTTACAAATGCAATTTTCAGGTTTAAACACCGATTGCCTTCAACGTTGAGTCATGATGAACTGAACTACTTTTAGGCCATGAAGCTGTTTAATCAACAAGTTTAAGAGAAATACTATAGCATTGAATATTTGGGTAACCCATCTAATTTGCAACAGATAATCACATTAGCTGTCCTGGAAAATGTTATTTTTATCACAAATCAATTAGAAACATAATATTTGCGTAATGTAAACCTGCTAGGGGATCAGAAGGCCTTCCGAAATAGTAGGTTCCCACTGCAGATATGATTAACTTGATTGCCTCGATTCCTCAAAAGCTAGTCTGCAAAACAGACATGTTTCAATACTTGAACACTTTAATTCTACAATCTCATATAGTTTGCAGAATCTGAACATATGTGACACTGTAATTACTTTGCCTCTCAGACTTGAAATGTGAAATTCAGGTACATGCAACATTAACTGGATATAGTTCCGAAATGATTCCTTCATTTTAGTTTGTAGGGAATTTTATTACAGGTAAAATGTATTTGATTTGAAACAAACATCTGCTGAATTTAGTTATAAGGCCAAACAATATTTGCTCACATATAAAGAGGTAATAATATATAATTATAGCAGTACTTTGATTATTGATGGGGCAACTCTGTTAAAATAACAGACAATAAATAACAAAAAATGAATAAATAAATTGAGTCGATTTTTCCAAATACAAATTGAAATTACTTGAAACTTGTACACCCACCAAAAGTAAAATTTATTTGGAGCTTTGTAAAACTAATGCACTGTGGTGTGAAAATGATGTCTGTTTTTGCAGACTAGTTTGTGAGCGATCGAGGCAACCAAGTTGATTCAATCAGCAATGGAACCCAGTTTAATTGATTAGTGTCTGTCTGTCTGTCGAGATATGTTCTGGGATATTTGGGGTCCTCCTGGATAAATAGCTAAATCTATTTTAGGGTAGATGAGGCAGGATTGCTTCATCGTTATCGATCAATATTTCTTCGGAAGTCATTGGGAGAAAGTTTTCACCTTGTTAGTCAATAGAGGCATTCGCACGGGGCGTAAAAGGCAACATTTAAAAACTACATTTACAGTCAACTCTGCTCGTGTCAAACTAGTCTTGATTTTGGAACAAATCATACAAACCCTTGTCATTTAACTCTTTTATGTTGAACAGGTTTTTGTGGTCCTGAAAGATTCTAATTTGGCAGACTTACCTGCATTTTCTTTTTAGTAGATTTCTAAAATTCTTTCCCCAAGTGCGCAAGTTTTTAGTTAGACCTCATGTAGCTGTATTACAATGGAAGTTTTATTTCAGATTGCGCTTTGGGGAAAATGCAACCCAACCAAAAATATGTTATATTTCTTATTCAAATTAGAATATTTTAGCACTCATGAATTTTAGCGAATTTGCTTAATTTCGGATCATTTCACACATTAGCAAGTTAGTATTTTTACATTTTAAGGATTATTGTGCATCAGTCTATATACCGGGTAGATTCTAAAGAGTGAAAATTCACGAAAATAAAACCCAACAAACATTTCAGATTTGACAGTATTGAACTGGAGAGGTATAGGTCTATATGTATGTCTTCATTTTAGTAACATATTGTTTTGAAAACCAGAAAAAATAAGAGAGCTCAAGGAGCATTTGAGATCCAAGGTTGAATGTGAAACATTTAGATGAAAAATGATACAAGATCTAATAAATAAAGAAGAGAGGTGCTTCAAGCCCTGCACGTTTTTGACAAAAGTTAATGATAACTCAATTTGAACGTGTATTGAGGTCTTCCAGTATTTATACAGACAGTTATGAATTACGAGCAAAACCCCCAAATACAAGTCGGACGTGACTCTGAAGCATCAAGAATGAGGAAGAAAAGTACATGGATGAAAAAGAAAGATGGGGCTACTGAGAAACAAGAGAAGAACTTTCTAGCTTCAATCTAACCAAGTAAAAAGCAGATGAAGAGGTTTATGACATAATGATAATAACAAAAAAACTAGAACAGTAATGATGATGATGGTGATGATGATTGCAAAGGTGTTGTGTTGGTATTGGTGTTGGTGTTGGTGGTGGTGGTGGTGGTGGGGGTGGTAGAAGTGGTTGCGATGGTGGTGGTGGTGGTGGTGGTGTTATTGTTGTTGGTAGTGGTGTTGATGGTTGTGGTGGTTGTGATGATGGTGGTAATGGTGGTAGTGGTGGTGGTGGTAGTGATGATGATGATGATGAAGATGATGGTGACGACGATGACGATGATTGATAATGATGTTAATATGATGCTGCTGCTGCTGCTGATGATTCAAAGTGTCGAACGCGAACCACTGCAAGAATTCCTTAGCTTTCATGCAGCAAAAATTGTCAATATTGAGAGCTCATAGGGTCAAAGGTTAGTACTGAATAAATGAGTTTCTATACAACACTGACACATCACACAGACTGCCCCCATTCCATCCATATTCATCAATGATCTCTATTGAAAATATAGGTATTTCAAAGTTATTTTCAAAGTTCATGAACTCTTTTCACTGTCAAGTCTTGTGATGTAGTGCAGTGATAATACAAGTTCTACAACATTTAATAGCAAAGTTAGTTTTAGGAGTCAAATTCTTTGTTTTGATCTATCGTATTTTAGCCCTCATGTACAATGCAACAATGTTTCAATACATGTATAAAGACTAGAACAATTCCCCAGAAGCAAATGGCTATTGCCATTCATAGGACATAAATGTGAATAACCTAAATGTATAATAACATGACTCTACAAAGCCTAAATCTAATTTTTGTTTATTTATGAATTTCTTTTGATTTTTTTTAAGTGAATTAAAAGTTTTAACAAAATACAGGTGGATATATTTAAGTAGGTCGGTCGTTCAAGGACAACCAAACAACAACTTTTTAAAAATTATTCTAGTCCATGAAATGGATACACCCCTTCACTTCGTAATTCCAACCCTCATACATATTCCAGAACAGTTGGCATATCTGCTAATGTTTCGGCTTCAGAAAGTTGGCATATTTTTATACATCACAAAATAGAGAGGTACATAAAACATGCATGTAGTAAAAAGTGTCAATATGGGCCAATGCCAATTTCACATTCCAACAGTGTGGACGAGAAGTGGTGCAGAGGAGAAATAATCTGAAATTTTTGTAAGAATGAATGAAGAATATCTGATGCAAAAGTGACGTGCCATTGAACATGATATATGTCCACCCCCTACATAGCATACTGAACTAAACTCCCAAGGCTGCATAATGGTTGGCCGAACTTTCGGAAACATACCTGAAGTAAAATCTTCTTTCACTACTTGTTTCTTATGGGGTTTTTTTTAATAGGAAATTTGGAACCTCCTTAAAGACATTGTAAAACATTGCTGTTGTGCAGTTTAAAAATTCTCAAATCAATCAGTCTAATCATGTTCAGATGGATGAAATATCAAATTAGAACGCAAAATAAAAGAGGTAAGACATGCACAAAATTTATCAAGATATCTCTGAATATTAAATTATGCACTTGTCAATTGTAGTCCCCGCCCCTGGGTACCCGGGCATACCTGGGATTTGCAGCAAGTTGCACTCGTACATTTTCGCAACCCCCGGTCAAGCCCCGGCCAACTCTCCCACAGACCGGGCAATATTTACATGGCAATCCCCCGCCAAGTCTCTGACAGGCCGGGCAATATTGAAGAACAAATTTCCGGTTAATTCCCCCACCAGCCGGGCGAAATTGAAGTACAAACCCTGGCAAATTCCCTCACCAGCCGGGCGAAGTGGAGGTACAAATCCCGGCCAATTCCCCCACCGGCCGGACAAAATTGAGGTGCAAATCCTGGTCAAGTCTCTACAGGCCGGGCGATACTTGCCCCGACAAGTCCCGGCCGCGTCCCGGCCCATGCACGGTATCAAGGGTCTATTCATCAGGCTGTACTTCTGAATGCAAGTACAGATCAAAACATCACATTATCTACCATTATAGTCCGCCACGGATAGATTTTAGATCATAGTGTATTCCGACCAAATGTGTGGAGTGACAACTATGCGCTGGGAAAAAACATATATCTTGTGCTTTGCAAATCCGATAACAACTATGCAAAGTGGAGCTTGAGACAATAATTGCGATTATGAAATTCCCATGGTTATTTTA
>BQKZ01010145.1:5106-15304 GCA_036244855.1 Temnopleurus reevesii | reverse complement strand
GTCAGTTGTGCACCTATGACATCAGTCAGTTGTCAATTAGTCTATATATTTAAACCTTGTTAGATGTCCGATCTTCATGAAACCTTTTTTTCTACTCATCTGTATTACTTTTTCAATTTTCTTCAAATATTTTGCTAAAATACTTTCATTGCAATGAATTCTTTACTAAGTTCGTGTCATTTTTTCTCCCAATCTAGACCAGTCCATTCTCCAAAGACACGAGGTACAATTCGTGTGCAATAATCGGCAACAGTGGAGTAATGCTAGATAGCGGGTGCGGAAAGGAGGTCGACAAGCATGACTTTGTTTTTAGGTAGGTGAAAAGTATAATAATGATAACAACAATACTACCACTACTACTACTACTATTACTACTACTACTACTACTACTACTACTACTACTAATAATAATAATAATAATAGTAATAATGATAATAATAATGATAATGATAATAATAATAATGATAATAACAATAATGATAACAATAATGATAATCATCATAACAATAATAATAGTAATGATAGTAATGATAATAATGAGAATAATGGTAATAATAATAATGATGATAATGATTATAATAACGATAAAAATGATAATGATAATAATGCAATAATGTAATTTATACAGCGCACGTATCCACTTTGCGGGTGCTAAAAGCGCTTTTGCATTATTATCACCCTGGCTTAAGTCCGGGCGTTCACCGACGTAAAATTCTTGCTAGGTACCAATTCACATCATTTGCGTTGAGTGCAGCACAATGTGGATTAATTTCTTGTTGAAGGAAATTAACGCCATGGATGGGATTTGAACCTACGACCCTCTAATTGAAAGGCGAGAGTCAGAACCAGCATACCACGGCGCCTCCACAAAATCATGCCACTAATATAATGAAGATTTCGATTTCAGATGACGTGCTCCGGTTACAGCCGACCGGAAGTACAAGATTTGAAATTGATTTTGTTCAGTCACTTTCAAAGTAACAGGTTCGATTTCGTTCGACTCTTTCCACGGGACGCCTGATGACGTCAAGATAGAATATGATATTTTGCGCATGCAAAAGAAATGGGCCCCGACATAAATAAAACACGTGATAGTTTGGGGGTACTTGTGGCGTAATAATGCACTGGTGCGCAACAGTACGACGTACTTACCCCGACTGGCAAGCCAACGTGCAAATCGAAACCTGTTTCATGCTATTTTTTTAATATATATATTACCCCAGGTAATCCCAGGAAAATTTTGCGCTTCTGAGTGGGCTGATAAACTGATTAGCAAAATTATGAGGAGGAAATGAAAATGTCTTCATGAAAAATGTTGCACCCTTTATTTCCACGGTGTTCAGGCTTTGACCCCTTCCACCGTGCGCACATGCACGTGAACCAGATTTCAGACGAATACTAATATAGGTTAGGTTTTCCCAATCAATTTTCAACTGCATTCAAGCGATTCAACGATTCGGTCATTGAATTCCGCCAAAATCACGTATGCTCGTTCTATAACCTGCGCGAAATCATGCTCGAAGTGTAAGTTGTTTTGAAAATATTTTGAAATCATCGGGGAAAAACTACATTAAACTAATGGTTCTTAAAACTTTTTTTTTACATGCATATTTGAATAATGAGTCCCTTGACATTGCTGTAATAGGTCCCACATGGGACATTATGAAAAAAATATCAGTCTTGTGCAAACGAAACATGCTCAGGAAATCTTCATTGATTTGAATCTCAAACAATTGTTTGAGCTTTGGGCTTAATTTGTGTATTTCGATTTCTTTCTTTTCTGGTAATGATTAAAAATTAATCACCCAACGAACCAATAATACGATGTGTTTTGTTTTTTAATCACTTCCAGAGCGGTCCTCTCATGGAACTACAGAATACAGTAACATTAATAAAAACGTTGCACTTTTGTGAACGTCCGTCAAAAATGAAATTTAAAATGATCATGAATATTTTCATTGTTTACAGATTCTCCAGAGTGTCATTTATTAAGTGCCAATTAGAAAGTTAATCTTTAATCGCGCTTCGGTGACGTGAACATGGACTGCTTATCTTCACGATATAAAAATGCCTTGCACCAAAATGAGGAATGAGAATAATTGCTGCAGTTAAAAGAAACTTTTCTAAAACATGATGGGAGGGGGTGTTCATATTCACAAGCCCGACCTTGTAGAATGTGGAATAACCTACCTGGAGAAAAAAAAGCTTTTCTACTCTCCTGTCATTCAAGAGACTTGTAATAACTTACCTGTTGACTCCGTATGTAACTTTTCCTCTTATCTCTTCTCTTAATGCGCCTTGAGCAGTCCACAGAGTGGATTTAGCGATGTACATGTATAAATAGTTTATTATTATTTTTTATTTTTGTTTCCCTTTTATTCGATCATTTATGCAGGTGCAACCTAGCCCCGTTGGCCCCGTTTAAAGAAGATGCAGGAATGAAAAGCAACTTTACCACCATGAATCCTAGCATTTTGGGAAGATAGTAAGTATAAGAATTGATATATCAGCGTTTTTACGAACCGGCCTATCAACGCGGGGACCTCGGGCTTGAACACATAGAGACTCCGACATAGAGTCAAGTACAATGGGTGACCTCAAGTACGGTGTTCGGTGTTGGTGTTGGTGTTTGAGAGAGCAAAACGGTCCGTAACCCGAGCTCCAACACCGTTTGTCAGTTTATAGAAGTGATACAGAAACGACCGGAAATACGTCAGAATCTTGCGAGGTCTACCCCAAACACCAACAGACATCAAGTTTGGTGTTGAGGCTGGTGTTGGTTTTGCTACAACACCAACACCAGCGTTCAACACCTTACTTGAAGTCACCTATGGGCATACCACTTGAATTCATGTTATTTCAATAGCATATATTTCAGTTGAATTGCTAGACTGGTTCGTGCAAAAAACTCTCGCTAGTAGACCAGTTGGTAATATATACAGGGACGAGAATAATGCTTCACGGTACAACGAGTTATCTTTCTTGGAAATGTGAGTGGTCCTAAAAAGTCCTGAAAAGGACCTACCCACTCTCCTTATATACAGGGACCACACTTTTGAATTTGCAGGAGAGCTATAAGTAGCACTCTTGGATGCTCTTATCGGAGAATTATAGGGGAGTTATATTGGGTTTTGATATAGTTCGTCCGTGTTTTTCACGAAGTGACGGGAATGGCCAGAGGGTATTGTTACACGAAACGAGCTACAGATCCATTGAAACGTGTCCTTCTCTAGAATTAACGCGTTGTTCGACAGGATGTCTGTTGAATTGGCGCTATGTCCGGATTTATTTGACTTCATTAAACAAAACACTTTGGCTCCCGTCACTTCGTGAAAACACGGACGGTATGATTTGGGTAACAATATACTCTATAATTACTATCCCATAACATTTGCGGGGAGTTTTCAGGGAGCATCACTGTAACCCCGTTCCCCTAGACATTGACGTGAATGGAGAAAAAAATAATCAAACTCTTATAGTTTTAGAAAAATTTTGACTCTCCGTTGAAGGGCTGTGAATGTCAAAAGTGTCAATGATAAAATGATCCTTGTCGCTGATGGAGATCCTTTAGATCTGCAAATTTTTTTTTATTTATTTTTATTTATTTATTAGGTCTTCTTTATACAGGGTAGCCCTTTCAAATTAAGCAGAATCTATGCTGTACTTGTGGATAAACTCCCATTCACCTTTTAAAGTATATGTTCACAAATGAATTAATGCCAAATTTAGAATCGAGCTTCAGCATGATCCATTGGAAAATGCCCATCAGAGTCAGGGATCATTATATCATCGATATTTTAACTAGGGTTGTGTTAGTGGAGGTACGCACGACTGGTGACCTTTTCCTGCAATAAACACACCCAATGTCATTGTTTTAGCACCAGAGAATGATTCTCCAGTCTTGCGCAGAGTCATGCATACCTTTACGAGCAGATTTATGTACCATAAGCTAGACAAACCGATATCATTGTAGACCAGTAAAGTAATAATGATAATAATGATAATAATAATCAAAGTCGTAATAGTAATGATAATAATAATAGCTATTGTTTAGCTAAGGTAACCACTATCGGCCTTGAGCTGTTCTTCCAGCTTATATACCCAGTACAAGAACATGATATTGTAAGCCTTCTCCATTCTTAAATGCCAAGCGCCTGGCAATATGTAAGATGGTTCCATTTTTCAAAGTCTTTGGTATGACTCGACCCGGGGGGGTCGAACCCACGACCTCCCGCTTGTGGGGCAGATGCTTTTCCACTGAGCCATACATGTAACTATAATCATTGTTTTGAGCTATGGCTCTCTCAGGAAGGCAGCAATAAGGCAGATGGCACCATTTGCAAAGTCTTCGGTATGACTCGGCCGGGAATCGAACCCACGACCTCCGGCTCGTGGGGCAGACGCTTTACCACTGAGCCACACATGTAACTATAATCAACAAGATATAAATTATTTCCGTAAAATCCAGTTGAATGCCAATTCAGTGCTCCTTCGTAATACTATTCAAGTCGGAACCGGCTTGTGATTGTTGGGTCCACACAGTTCAATACACAGCATACGGCTCTATTGTCCATGACCCACTTTGTTTTGCGGAAATAGTTTATATCGTGTTCTATAATATTTTTTTTCCAGCTATGGCTCTCTCAAGAAGACAGCGAACGTGAACAAATACAACACGGACCTCTCACAGTACAATGGGCTCATATGGATCCAATGTTTCGGCTTCGAGCACCAACTCCAGCTTGCAATGAAGGCCATTTCATTATTCAGAGGGGCCAGAGCAAAGATGATATGCGGGAACCCCAAATATTCCAAAGCTGTCATCGGATTCTGGTCAGAGAGAGGACTCAACCCAAGATTATCTTCAGGTATTTGCATTTTTTTTCTTGAAAACGAGCAAGAAAACACGATATAAACTATTTCCGTAAAAGTATAGGACGCCAATTCATTAGTCCATTATAATGCTATGTGAATCGGAACCAGCTTGTGATTGTTGTGTCCGCACAGTTGAATACACGGCGTACGGATCTATTACTTATGACCCACTTTATTTTTTATTACGGCAATAGTTAATCCTGTGTTAAAATTGGCGATGGGCGCCAAATTTTAGTTGCGAACAATTTTGTTCCGTTTTGATCGCAAAGTATATTTTTCACTACCACTATAAAAATACAAACTTAGAAACGCGTATTCACCTGTTACCGCATCATGGGATGTTACTTTGATGCAGCACAAAGCTCTACGGGATAGTAACATTTAAGAAATTGCGATCAATCGCAAACTTTTATTACCTGATTTCCACATAGACTTACGATCGGTATTAATCTTGGTCGCCCTTCCTGCTTTCCCTAAAAATAACTGGGAAATCGATTTCTCTACCGTGTCACATTATTGGTAATAATATTTCCATTCTTTCAAAATGGAACGGCATTAAACACGATATAATACATTTCCATGAAATTAACTCGCACGCCAATTCAAAGCTTTGCAAATCGGAACTAGCAAGTGATTGTTTATATAATTTATATCGTGATATCACTTGTAGTCTCTTATTTGAAATCATAATAGCAACTTTTGAAAGACCAGGGCCCCCGTGACATAGAGATTTCCAATCATTCGTACGATTGCTATCAATCGCAAGACTAACGGAAATCATGTACTGAATTTTGCGATTGATCGCAAAAGTGACTTCATCTCTTTTATGGTACGGTGCGCAGGGCTCTAATTGCATAAAAAAGTTGCGTTGAAACGCAACTCTCAAAATTAACTCCTAAATACGCGTTTCTGGTTGGTTGAAAACTAAGTTGTGTTTAAATTCAACTTATGCAACAGGGCCATAAAGGTCTATAACAAGTGTAAATTATAATGACACTCCAAATATTTCGTATTCTCGTTTATCTATCGCTGCAGGCTTTTATCTGGTCACAACAGCGTTGCAGTTCTGCGATGAAGTACAACTCTACGGATTTTGGCCGTTTTCGGCCCGATTCGGCGAGAATAGGACTGAAGTACCTTATCACTACTTCGATAAACTCACGCTCGGCGATGCTAACTCGGTTCATGAAATGGATAGAGAGTTCGACACGCTAGTACAGCTTCACACCATGGGTGTATTGCGTTTAAATGTCGGTGCATGCAGATAACACCGGATTTCACAATTTTAGAGACATTGTCACATAATCTGGATTTGTTATTTAAAAATTCTCAAACCAAGATGTGTGACGTATTTTATTACATTTAGATTGATGAAAAAACAACAACTAAGGGTGTAAAATAGAAGGATTCGGAGGAAGATATATGCACTATTAAGGTACCGATAAAAATTACAAAAAAGGACAACTATCGCTTTATTACTACACTGTGTGGCTATATACGACATTGAATTTTAGCTTACTTGAAGCGATAAACGTTGATTTCGAAACCTCTTATTTTCACAGCTCAATTTACTACTTACGCCATCAACATTTACTAGGTAGCATTCCATGGGCCTGTAACATAAATGATGCAATTAAACTTACAATGAATATTTATCGTATACGTCTATGGCAAAATGTGTACCAAAGAGATGCAAACAATTGCAAGATTAATCGCATCTCTTTTATGTTACAGGCCCCTGATCTGGCAGTTGAGAATTTTTAAAACAAAAAGAAAGTTGTCCAATGATTTTAATCTACTCTACATACTGATATAGAAGGACAATTCCACCTGGGCGGTAACGGTATTACGTGCCATTTGGAGCTATATTACCGAGTTTACGCTCGACAACGGAGCGGCTCAACAACGGGAGAATTCGTCAGATTCCTGCGTTCTTGCTAACCCGTCCTTATTCCCTCCGTTTCTCTTAACTTCTGTTATGCTACTCGCTCAACGGCAGTATGGAAATTGAGTGTGACGTCAGGAATCGAGCTGTCGAGGAATCCATGATTACGTGATTTGCATAATAGGCACGTGATACGCTTGGCCGCATCTGATTGGCTACGTTCCTGCATCTAAGACGGACGTGGGATTGAGCGAATACCGTTGTAGAATTCTGCTCTTCGTCGCTGTTGTCACTGGCAACCAGCGAAGCCGACTTAAACGGGTCGAAAATGGTATTGATCAGCGATTTTGCGGTTCGTGTTGACGGTGCGTAACCTCGCTATTTTTGTCTGTTATACCTCAGGGACCGGTCAAACGCTTACAAGGTATACCGTATACAATACAGTGATCGCATATAGGTGGAGGAAGGAAAAAATTTGTCCACATGAGTGCGCTGTAAAAACCCTGGTGTTAGATTTAACACCATCCGGAATCAATATTAGGTCCACACCAGAAAAGTGTTAAAATGACACCCGTTTGGAATCAGTTTAATATAATTATTTAATCACCTACTGATTTTGCATAAGCTCTGAAAAACACCAGTCGGTATTTAGATATATTGATTTGAATCAAAACAGGTGTTATTTTAACACTTTTCTGGTGTGGACCTATATTGATTCCGACTGGTCAGCGTTTTTGCAGTGTGGCTCCAAGTAATGAAGGGTGTAAGTAACGGAATGGCATCCGAGAATTTGCCCGTGTGGGTCATTAGACAGACTGAGTTTAAAAATTATAACGTATCGTGTTTCTGAATAGAGAATTTCAAACTATGTTATCTGCTCATTTTAGTGTGATAAAGGCTAGCAGCGTCATTCTACTTCCATTCTAATTTTGCACATGGTGAGACAACAGATCAACTCTCTTCAATTATGTCTTATATTTCACAAATTCCAAACGAATTATTCGCAATATATTGTCTTTGAGCAAGATTTAGAGCAATTTTGTAACATATTTCTGGACGTTTCTCATGTGAAATTGCTCAGATATGCCAACGGTTCCGGAATACGTATTAGGTGTATGCATTCAGGGCTTTCATTATACAAGTGAATGGCAGAGAGGACGGTTATTGTTGCCCAGTTTTCTCCTACTTTTGTTCAGTTGTTGCGGTATTCACATTCTGATTTTACCTCGTGCTTATTCCAGAACGGTTGCCATCTCTGCCAATATCCCGTACACGAACAGCCGGGTAGATACTGTGCGTTTTATCCATCCGTATCACACAATAGAACAGGGCAGTATTTCACCAAGTTAGGAAAGGCTTTAAAATCCACTGGTAATGGTTCTTGTGGTGATATTCGTAACATTGCCAATCATGTAGCGCAAGTACAGTCATTCTTATAGGCGATCTTAAAATCTTTCCTATATTTTGGTGAAACACATTCCAGGAAGGTGTTTTACCAAATCAGTTCTTTCGATGAATACGCGCAATAGCATCTCCCATGGAGCACAAGATCGGCTACCAGTCGTCCTTAAAGCTACGAACGACTTTAAGAAAGACTGGAGTACTTTAACCTGTTGACTACTGAACTCTGTAGTTCCCATAGAATTTGCGCAGTGACTACTTGGTTCCAGTAGTCAATGGGTTAACAAGTGTAAAGCGCACACTATTTTCGATCATTCGGCAAAAGAACTGATACCAGTCGAGTGTAAAGTCGTTCTTAAAATCTGTCTAATCTTGGTGAAACACATAACAGTCCTGGGCGGTGTTTCACCAAGTTACGAAAGAGTTTAAGAACGTCTTTACGCACGACTGGTATCGGTTCTTGCGCTGAATGATCGAGAATTTATGCGCGTATAACACTCGTTAACGTACTCCAGTCTTTCTTAAAGTCGTGCGTAAATTTAAGAACGATTTGGTGAAACATCACTCAAAAACAACGAAAGTTTTCGGGAAAGCAGTCGTTGTGATGTATCATACTGGGAATCACCGGCTAAATATCCATTGAACGCCGGCTAAACACCAGATACATGTGAAAGGGATGTTAGAATAAAGAAATGTGAAAGTGCAATTATACATTAAATAATCATGTGCGTAAAGCATAAAGCATAACGCATACAGCAATGTATACGGAACGCACGACTCTACGGACGACTGGTGACCCTTTCGGCGTCAGAATATTATAAGAAACCGCAAGAAAGGTTCAGCAGTCATTCATTTAGTCTTGCACAGGTCTATGAAGAACTTATGAAACATAACCTAGTTTTTTTTTGATACGGTACGTACGACTCTACGAACGATTGGTGATCTTGTCTTACACTCACTAACAGCCAACGTCTCTGTGATGGCACCTGAGAAAGGATCCTCGGTCGTTCGTAGTGTCGTGCGTACCTCATGCGCGACTGGTGATCCATTCTCAGATGTAATTCAGTGCCTAGCGTTATCTTTGAGTGCCGGAAATGGTCCTACGTCGTTCAGAAAGTAGTGTTACGATAAGTACATTAGTTTGCCTAAATTACCCAGGGCTTTGTTTCTCAAAGCTAGCTGTATGCAAATGTACACACGTCTCTACGCTCGACTGGTTGCCTGTTCAGAATTGCTAACTCAGTAATATAGCGATCGTGGAGTGCAAGAAAGGGTCATCAGTCTTGCGCAGAGTTGTACGTACCTCTACGCAGAGCAATGTTTATTACTGAAATATCCCAATGGGATTAGGGTTAAATAAAATCTCAAATAAAGATGCGTGACCTATGTTAATACATCCAGATTGATGAAAAATAACATATAGTGCAAAAAAAAGAGGAAATTATACAGACACTAACAAGATATATGTGGAATTGAAAAAGGCATACCACTGTCGCTTTATTCCTGTGCAGTGTGCCTACAGTGTATTTGGATTATATTTTGAATTGTAGGTTTTTTAACATTATCTGTTGATTTTGTAGCCTAACATTTTCAAAGATTAGTTTACGTTCATCGCCAACCATCATCATTATGTAGTATTTAGAATCTGGCAGTTGAGAATTTCTTAAATTGAAACAATGTTATACAATGCCTTTTATTTTACTGCAGCCATCTTGAAGTCGTTCGTAATTTTACGAACGACTGGTGACCCCTTTCCCGATCTGGAAAGGGACAACAGTCATGCAGTAGAGTCGTGTATAGCCATAATAAAACACAACCGAATAAAAGACAAGTAGAGATTGCAGTGTGTATAAACACCCAAAAAGATTTGCGGATGCACCATGTGGTGAAGGGTTATCGTTCAAGAAATAATCCTGGAGAGGACTGGGCAAAAGCTCGAAAAGCCAGGGTAATAATAATGCAAAGCGCCTTGAGCACTCAGCAGAGTGGATACGTGCGCTATATAAATTGCATCTATTATTATTATTATTATTATTA
>BQKZ01010139.1:13173-26811 GCA_036244855.1 Temnopleurus reevesii | reverse complement strand
CACCAACCTCACCACCACACCACCACCACCAACCTCACCACCACACCACCACCACCAACCTCACCACCTCACCACCACCACCAAAATCACCTACCTTCAGGACCAGAATAAACGTCTCCACTTATAAAATCACCACTAACACAAACACCGATATCACCATTACCTCAATGAGCATCACTACTATCATCATGTATTCATAATGCATGTACCGTAATTATTATTATTATTATTTATTTGGCAAATTCAAAACAAAACAATTACAGAATAAGTAAAGGATACAAAGATACAAGAATTAGGCAAAGGAATAATTGCAACATAAACAGAAGAAAAATCAGAGAGCTACACCCAGTGCGCTCATCGGGGCAAAAAACAATAAACAAAAAACAAACAAAAAAACACTAAAAAAAACACCATCAAAACTGCAACTATCACCATCAGCTCTCCCTCTTACCTTCTCGACATCCCCTCTCCCAAGCACCTGTGCCGCCACCTTCGGATCCACATCTCTCCCGTACATATTGTAATAAAACCTGCACGAACATCTCGAGATGATCCTCTGGAGCTGAACCGTATCA
The DNA here is from genome assembly GCA_036244855.1 of Temnopleurus reevesii. Classification (NCBI taxonomy): domain Eukaryota; kingdom Metazoa; phylum Echinodermata; class Echinoidea; order Temnopleuroida; family Temnopleuridae; genus Temnopleurus; species Temnopleurus reevesii. The sequence goes on along the minus strand of BQKZ01010139.1, from coordinate 26,236 downwards.
TTCTCCACATCCTCCGATGCCCCACCCACAGTGTCGCTCACGACCCCTCCCACCGAGTCCCCGCTCCCCACAAGGGCGGGGACATCGGTCACGCTGCGGCTGTGGTTGGGATTCTTCTCAATGTTGGATATAGAAAGCCACTTCACGTGGTCCACCTCGTGAGTGGCTGGGACCGCTTTAGAAGCGGGGTAACCCACTGTCGCAAAGTACTGTAGAGGGAAATAAAGATATATTGTGATTTCATTTTTCCTCTTTATTTTTCTTGCACTTCTCTCTTCTCTGCTAGCATGTCTCGTGTACTTTTTCACATCATAGTTGAGCCTTGAGTATTTTGTTTAATAATGGGCGTTGGCGCAATACAAATTGTATATATTATTATTTTCATTATTATTCCCCATTTACTAACCTCCACGAATTTGATCTGCATCCAATAAAATCAGCCAGCTCAGAGTAAGCTCAAGAACAACTGGAAGCAAACAATCTTTTGTCATTTAATTCCATAATTAAGAAATGAAATTTTTAGAAGCAGGGTAACCCACCATGGCAAGGGGAGATAAAGATACATTTTAATTCCATATTCACTGATCCCCACTAAATTACCCCAAATTGTGTCTAGGAAATTTAACCATCTTAAAATGTAAGATGTGACCTGCCAATGCCAATGAACAATCTTTGAGGATGATTAAAAAAAAAACTAAATTCAATAAAGTTTTTAACGATATGATAGCAAATCCTACCGTAATATTTGAACACTTTTGCAAAGGCAGAACTTTGATATTCATGCACCATTGTCGAAGAATATTTTTTGTACACAAAGCAATTAAATTCATATTGATTTTAAAAATACAAATAAGATAATTCGCAAGAAAAAGATTTCATGTAAATCAAGCATTTTCAAACATCATATATTTTCAGTAAAGAATCAGGGATATTGCAAGTGCAATGTACTTCAGTCTCTGGGCTATTATTTTGAAAGATTTGATAAGCGATTTCCAATTTAATCAATTAATTACTCAAATTACTAACAAAATCCTTTGAAATGCAGCAACAGTCAATTAGCAATCATTACCTGCATTCTATCCAGGTTTCCGACCAGTGTTGTCTTACTGGTCAGTTTACTGTCCATCCACTTTGGCCAATGTGCTCTCTGCATGACCTGTGCATTGGCGGCACACACCAGGACATAGCCTGAGCTGCCTGACCCTCGCAGCATCACTTGACTGTTAATCAGCTCAACTGAAATGAATTAAAAAATTAGAAAAATACATGTACATTATACTTAATTTGAGTCCATTTGATAATTTAAAGAGACAATATGAAAGGGATAATGACTTGTGATATCCTAATTCAACAATTTTGCCCTTTCCCTTTCCATCTTGATCAATAACCTTTATCATCGTCATCACTATCACCACCATCATAGCATCATCATCTTCACCATCATCACCATCAACATCATCATCACCATGACCACCACCACCACCATCATCAATACAATTATCATCATCATCATCATTGTCATCATCCTCATCCTCATCCTCATCATCTCATCTTATCAATCATCTTTATATCAACTGGGCAAAGACCACACAAAATTAGCTTCCTCTCCCTCTGAACATCACTCGGCTGTTAATAAACTCTACTGGAATAAATAGTTGGGGTTCAAAGGTATGTTGAATTTTTTTAAAGACTATTAGAAGAATTATGCATTTTCCCTTGCTCTTTATCATTATCATCATTGTAATCACCATCAGCTTCAGCATTAATCATTATCATCAACTTTCAAATAATAAATATCAGGTTTAAACATGACATTGATAAAATTACAAACATTAAAACGGAAGAACTTCAGGACTACCCATTATCCGTATAATGCTTATGCTAATGAGTGATCAATATGTGCAACATCCCAGTCATCATTATTCTTATAACCATTATAATCATTTTTGTTATTTTCTTCATCCTCATTCTCTCTCTCTTTTTTCTGTACTTCTGAGTTATGCTTAGCGATAAATTCATAACTTTGTATAATAATACAATCATCTACTTGGTAGATGTATATCTGGATATATAGAGAGATATATGATATATCTACTTACCAAGCCAATTATTTGTCATGACATCATCTTTATTGCACGCAATAACTCCAGAGAGCTGTTCATTACTTCCTGTTGTCTGGGGAAACATAAAGCATCATAATTATATCTTCATTATTATGAGTACTTTTCATCTTGAAAATCAATCAATCGAAAGGCAATCAATTTATAAATTGGACGCTTATTTCTTATTTTACATTGGCAAACACACACTCATTGGTTACTATTGAGTCTCCCTTTAAAATATTAAGTAAAATCTAATTGCAAAAGTGATGCCTAATCACATAATTTCTCTAACTCGTTTTAATAAAAAGGCAATTTTCAAAATCACAGTATAGAACAGAACGTGAAACAAAATACAATACATTTTAAACAGAGGAACTAGTAGAAATAGGAGTCAAGAAATAAATATTAAAGTTATACATGTCCCAACATTTTACTCTTTTACTGATAATGGAAGTGTAAATAAATACCAGGGCAGTGTTTCACCATATCATTCTTAAAGTTACCAATGACTTTAAGAAAGTCTGGAGTACGTTAATGAGTGTAATACGCGTATAGGACTCTTGATCATTCAGCACAAGAACTGAGAGCAGTCACGCGTAACGCGCCGTTCTTCAAGTCTTTCCTAGCTTGGTGAAAAAGCACCCAGTAGAACACATATGTCATGTTAAATACCTCTTCTGTGAAGACCATAAACTTGGTGCTTGTCTCTGCAAGAAGCTGCTGTAGCATGGTAGCCCCGTGGCCAGCCTGCATCTTGGACATTGGGCTAGGGGTGTGGCCTTGCACCCCTGAGGAGCTGGAACCAGCAGGCAGAGGGGTGCCTGGACCACTTTGATGCCGACGATGCTAGGAACAGGTAAAAAGATTATGCCAAAGATGTAAATGAGATTTTAAACAGGAATTTTACTTTACCCATTCGCAACTGAAGATTGTGTAGAAATCTAACATTATTGTTGTCTATCTTACTACATCTTTACAGACGATATGAAATAATTCTGAACATGTTCATAGTTTTCTTTGTAGAATAATGTTCTTAGAAACCTGAGGATTACACAAAAAAACAAATTATCATAGCCCCACAAGAACGGTTACCATGGTTACCATAGTGCATTGGAAACATTAAATGAGAAACAGGAGAGGTGGTTTGGGGTGGTGCACTTGGTAAAGTGCTAGTAAGAAAAAATTGCATCCAAATTTTATATATGCTCAAGATCAACTGGCACATCTACAGCAAATTAACAGCAAATTGTAATGCGCATTCACTGTGTTCACTGTGTGCATACAACAGTAATTATTTTTCACAAATTTCTTGCAACATCAATCATAATCTTTATCAGAAACATTGATATTTGCATAATTCTCAGACACACACATTGCTAGAGAGTAAGATTAAGATGAATCCTAAATGTCATCCCTTATATAATAACACCAACTTTCTAATGGTAATATTTTGACATACATGTAGATGTTTTGGAGCATAAGATCTATCACTATTCATTTTTTTCAGTGCAAACTTACTGCTTGTGTACTGCTGTCCACTTTCACACCCTTCAATGCCTCTGTTGACAGATTCTGCTTTAGGGTCTACATGTATAAAGATGATAATAAAATAATTGCAAGGTTTGTTTTAATTATATGCACTTGAAAATATCCACAATACTTCATATTAAGATAATGAGTGTCCATTTTAATAGCAAACTACATTCATATGGTCGATTGGATTTGAGTTACTAAGCTAATAAAACACAAAGAAAGTGAGAGAAAGTGAGAGAGAGAGAGAGAAAGCAAGAGATAAAGAAATATCAGCCGAGGAAGAAGGAAAGAAAGATGAAAGAATACAAAGATTAATTTAGAATAACCCAGGGCTAAATAACTTAGTTTTCAATTAATTTGAGCCTCACTATCGAAATACAGGCCCAATTATCGACAAATCAATCATATTCTAAGAACAACATAATCAAGAACCATTCTAACAATAAACCAAATACTGTATAAATCAATATTTCCACAATTTTGGAGCAGTTAGACACATTAGTGTGTTTATTCTCAAGTTCTTGACAGTGTTTGTACACAGATGAGTGTGCATCATACATAGTGGACATTTTTGCGAGGCCAAGATTGCAAACTTTGAGACAATAAAAACACCACAAAAATTTCAGCTTATATAGTATTCTATCTTCTAATTTACACTTTAAATAAATGAATAAAAAACTGAAATAGATAACTTCACCTGTGCTTTACTGTAGGAGTCATAGAGACCAAACACTACATCTCTGTTGAATCTTGTCCACGAGCCTCGGAATTCATACACTACCAACTTGTGGATATAATCCTGTTAAAAGACAGACAAATAAGCTTGACACATAAGGGGCCGGTCACATACAAGAGATGCAATAAATTGACAATTGATTGTATCTCTATGGCACATCTTTTTCCATGGACTTACGATTCATATTAATTGTAAGTTTAATTGCATCTTTTATGTTACAGGCCCCAGGTCTATTAATCAAAATCACAGAAGCTTCAGCTGAGTTGCAATTTGAAATTACAGTGCAAGAAAAATAGGAGGTAGCAAAAAGTGTTTTCCTATAAAAAATTATATCAATATCAACACTATCAACACCATACTCATCATCATCACCATCATCATCATCATCATCAGCATCATCGTCATCAACATTATCCTCATAATCATCATCATCATCATCGTCATCATCATCATCATCATCATCATCACCATCACCATCATCATCATCACCATCACCATTATCATCATCATAACTATCACCATCATCAACAGCATCATCGTCATCAACATTATCATCATAATCATCATCATCATCATAATCATCATCATCATCATCATCATCATCACCATCACCATTATCATCATCATAACTATCACCATCCCCAACATCATCATCCTGATAATTACCATTGCCATCATCACCATCCTCATCATCATCATCCTCCTCAACATCACCATCATCATCATTATCACCACTATCATCATCACCATAATCATCATCATCATCACCATCATCATCATCAGTAAAATCCTACCCATTCTTCAATTTCTGTATTCATTCTCTTGGCATCCTTCACCTCTTCTTCCTAGGAGTCTGGTATTAAATTATTGTATTCATTATTATCGCCAACATTATTATTATCATTGGTTCATTATCTTCACTATCATCTTTATCTTCAATATTATCATCATCATCACCAACATATCATCATCATATTCGTCATCTGCATTATCATCATCAACATCATCACCATTATTATCACCATCATCATCATCATCACCCTCATCATCACCACTATCAGCATTCTCATGATGATGATGATGATGATCATCATCATCATCATAACCATCATCATCATCATCATCATCATTTATCATAACCATCATCATCATCATCATCATTACCATAACCATCATCATCATCATCACTGCTATCATCATCATTAATAAAACCCTACCCTTTCTTCATTCTCTGTGTTCATTCTTTTGGCATCCTTCACTTCTTCTTCCTCCTCCTCAGAGTCTGATATGTCCTCGGGCGGCGGCTCTAGGTTCTTGCACTTCTGGCGACAGTAGCTAACCCTGAAACAAAGAAAAAAATAACACCCCCAAAATAGCATAGTGTCATGCAATATTACTGGACTGAGAGGTGAAAACAATTAATTCCTTACAATGAACCTCTGAACTAAAGACTCTGTGTGAGAACATACTTGAATATCACTTTGCTTGAAAGTGGGCTATATAACCCAAACAGATAAAGTTTGTACTGCTTTGCAGGTATATGTGTGCTGTCAAATTAAAATCTTCCTGATATGTATGAGAATACAAAAGAGAGAATTTCTGGATAATGCTAATCATGTCATAACAAGAGATATACATGAAAGTGGTTCAAAATCAAATTGTTACCCCCTTTTTGTTTATCTAGGCATATTAAAAAACGCCTTTAAAGAATCCAAAACCTACAAGTGCAATATCTTATACTCCTTGATCGAACAAAAAACCTCCTGTTAACATTCAACATCCTTGACCCTGGTGTTGAAAACATATAATGAAGTAAAAGTGATTTGCAAATATGATATTAGAGAAAATCAGGAATTATACTCACTTTGCTACACTGGCAAGATGGTGTTTCTCTGCTGGGGGCTTGATGATCATATGACACTAAAACAGATGAGAGACAGAGAAAGAATTATTATACAAAAGAAAGCTGATATACAACAGATCTACTGTATGTTAAGTCATCACAACTGAGCATTTGTTGCTATATTTTTATATCTGTTCTAGAAAAGTTTGGACCTCGTTATACAAATATATCACCAAATTTGGCAAACCAAAATAAATAACTTTCTTTTCTTTATCTTATGCAATGTAAGTGGTCGAAACACAATGATTGTACACCAAAAGTGATGAATAAAAAAAATTATCTCCTTAAAAAACAGTTTCTATTTCTGCATATTAGACAATACATGCACTGTCAATGCAACATTCTACATAGAGTTCTAGTACATATGAATGATTTGGGATAAGTGGAGCTATTAAGAGTGCAATTGAAACTTTTAAATATCACGCAAAGAAAAGCATCATGTTGTTACATGTATGAGGTTCAGTTCAGTTCAGTTCAGTTCAGTTCAATTTATCGATTTATTTCACAAACAGCATAAAAACACTAAAATTTACAAAGCAAAATATATAAACTGTAGCAGATATAGTTTGACGGTAGCAGCCAAAAAGGAATGCCCTTATGGGAGGCCGACCGATTCAAAACCCAACCATGAATAAAAAGTCAAAAAAAAAAAAAAATGAATGTTTCACAGGTCCAATTTCAAAATATCATCAGTCCCCAATGCTTATCTGGTTCTATTGATCTAGCATTAGAGTTTTAGAGTCTTTAGAGTTTCAACATGTGTTTCACTTACAGATCTTTGCACACTGGACCAATACCAGTGTTTCCTTCTCTCAATTTTTAAAACATTCTTACCTTGACCTCATCAGCATTTGATGTGTATAGATAGACATGACTCTCTCCAACCTCATAATCTAGCTCTACAAAGCTCCAGTCAGCCTAGCATCAAATGAAATTGATATTTATCAGTGAATAATTTTACTTTTCACATATAACTTCTTTAGTATTAACAATAATAAATATCACATTGAATGCAGATTTTGAACATGATTATTCATTATTGATTTTCAATATCTTTAGAACTTTTCAGTGGAAAACTATTCTACAGTAAAGAAGGCTCATCTTCATTTTTTTTTTCTAACAATGATATGAAATCTAAAAACTCTACTTAACGTAAGATGGTCTGATGGATAAGACTATTATACTCACTATGGGTCTGTGCACAAGACCATCTTCATTCTCCACGAGACGGAGGCCGTTCTGTGAGTGAAATGTTCCTGGACCTAGGCATACTTCTATGCCCCTCTGTTGAGCAAATGAAGCCCAGTAGTTGAGACGCACATCTGGAAACTTTGCTTGGAAGTCAACCAATCTATAAAACAAAATTAATCATGTCAGACCTGCCTTTTCAAATGTTTATTACTTTTTTTTTTACTCTTTTCTTATTTCTATTACACTTGAAATTGTTACTGCAGGCATAATCATTCCCACCACACATAAAAAACTTGCAATTAATTCAGTGATTTTTTAATCAAACCTGTCTAAATGGCTATCAAGTGGAATTCCTGGCATGGCACTCTAAATAAAATTGCGTTGAATTTGCAAAAATACACAGTGAGCGATTGTGCAATCTATTCTAAAATAAACACGGAAGATTTCTACGGCAACTCTTGGTTTAAAGGTTTTAAATGACAAAGGACATCATCTGTTACAACTTCTGGGCCTGCACTTGGGGCAGCGTGCATTTACAATGAAAGTAGGCTGGTCTCGGACCGGCCCGATACTACCACTTCTGGTGGTCCAAATTCGGGTCAGCTTTTGGACTCACATTTGGACTTTTTCGCATTTACACTGCCACCTCAGCCTGCCTAGTTTTGCACTGTAACAGGGCCATGACATGTGTGATGATTCACATCATTAATTTCTATCCTCACGCATTTTCTGGAAGGTTGAAATACTTACTTGAAATGTCTACTGAGTGGTGTTTTCTTTTGTACTGTGTTGTTGAAGAGTGGGCCTCTCCTTGTGGGTCTTGTTACATTGCCCAGAGTGCATGACTGTGCAAGGAAAGGAAAAGAAATATATCACACAATACAAATACGGTATGCATTATGCTCATGAGTAGAAAGAAAGTCATGTTGACCACACTATAATGCTTCCCCATTTCATTCATTCATTCATACAACTATTCCCCATAAATTAAAAAAATATGTAAGTCTAATATCAATCTATCTACCTGAAAGTTCTGCAACCACCTCATAGTACTGCTGTAGAACAGAAGAGCAGGAGGGTCGTCTTCTTCCCCATCCTGGTAAAAAAAAATAGTTAAAATTCATTCATTTATCCATGAACTAAAATTTAACTCATATTCAATCCATCATACATGTACATGTCTATCTACTGGCACTCTTTGATTTAATTTTTTTTATATATCTATTCATTAATTCATTCATTCATATATTCCTTCAGTCATTGAATTCATCATTATGGAATTCATTATTATTTATTCAGCAATTAGAACAGCTTATAAGCAAAAGATAAAAGATACAGGAATTTGGCTCAAAAGAAATAGTTAAGACCTGCAGTTGGTTTTGAGAGGATTGCTAGGGCATAAAAGGACAACTTAATCTCCATCAGCAGGTTTTCGATCTCAACATCCTTTAACTATATACAGGTAAAGTTCAAGCAGGCCGTTATTTATCCGTTATAATTCCATCTATTAATTATATTCATTAATTGATCATTCATGAATTCCTTTATTCAGTCATTCATGTATTGTTACATGCATATATCTATTTATTCATTCATTCAATCAATAAACTATTCGTTCAAGGCATTCATCATTAATTAATCATTCATTCAGTCAGGGAATACAAAATGACATGAAATTATACCTTTGGGCCTTTGAGTTCTAGACACATCCGGAGATTGAGGTTTTGTGAGCGGAATGCACCATAAGAATGGCTATATATTCATTTATTCATACACTCAATCAGTAAATAGTTCGTTCATGACATTTCATTCGTTTTGTCAATCAATAATTCATTCAGTCAAGGAATACAAAATGATGAGAGATTGTACCTTTGGGCCTTTAAGTTTGAGAAACATCACATATTCCGTAGATTGATGTTTTGTGAGCGGAATGCGCTATAAGAATGGCTATACATGTTTACTGTATTCATCTATTCATACGCTTAAACAATAAACCATTCATTCAAGTTATTCCTTCATTTTGTCAATCAATAATTCATTCAGTCAGGGAATACAGAATGAATTGAAATAGACAGTACCTTTGGGCCTTTGAGCTCCAGAGACATCCGGAGGTTGAGGTTTTGTGAGCGGAATGCACCATAGGAATCATGGACCTGGAAAAATGATAAAACTAGCAAAAAATTTCATATTTTTTCCTGCCACTATTTCTAATTATGAAAAGAATATGTATGCTACAAATTAGAGCTGTAGAATACCTGTTTTGGGACCTAATGCAGAAATAAGAAATGAACACGCATGTACACATCAATTAGCATAATCTATCAATTTGGGAAATTTTCCTATAAAACTAATTACAAATTCTTCGAGTTTACATTCCGCTACACCTGCATGCAAATTTGAACAGAGATCGCCTAACCTGCAGCCAAGATTTTCAGAGGTGCTTCAGAGGCCCTCCAACAGTTTTCCCACTCTCCAAAATAGCCCAGTCTTTTTAAGGGGTTAAGCAATTGACATGTACACAAAAAGCATGTGCACACATTCAAAAAGCTTAGCACAGAGCTTGGCATGTATAATTTTGAAACAAACTGACCTGAGTTATTGAATGAGCTGGAACCTTATCGGGTGCACAGGGCATGATGATATGATGATCATTGCAGTCTCCGTTAGACAACCACTCAATGCCAATACTGAAAATGAATATATCAAGAAAAGACAATAAATATCAGATTACATTTTATTTTTAACATTAAACATTGGATACACCAAGAAATCAGATTTTGAGCTCATCATTCAATCACTTGGTACGTATCAAAACAGAGTGAAGCTAGTTTATTTATTTTATTTATTTATTTGTTTTATTTCAGTAGGGTTGCCCAGTCAGTGATCACAGCACTGTTTTTCACAGGGGCCCTACAACAGAAAAACAAAAGAAAAGTACAAAAGTAAATATGCAAACACAGAAATATAAAGCTGCAAAGTTAAATTAAACTATTGACAAGCATTTTGGGAATAAACTATAACAGATTACCAAAAATATTTAACAAATTGTGAGATGGTCTGATAACTTTTAACATAATTTGGATATTAATCCATGATAACTTTCGTACTTCTAATCCCTACATACTTTCATGGGACCTTCCTGAAAAGCATAAAAATTATAATTCTAAAAAAAATCTAATTTGTTGACTACGTGTTATGTTTCTCCATGTTATGTTCCTCATATAGTTAATAGAGCAAAATACAAAAGTTTTTGTCAGACAAAAAAAGGGAATTTATGGAATTGGTATGACTATTGACTTACTCCCATCTGAACTTGGGCAGGTGTATGAGTCTGACATCATCGTACTTGGAAGCAGTCCTTACAAAGATGTCAAGGTTACCTTTCACTAGGAAACGAGCTGTGGAAAAAAAAAACAATAATTTGCAAAACTAACTATTCTAGTTCTATATTAAAAAGAATGAGCATCGATAAGGTGGACCAGTACGCTAAACAGGTAGCCATCATTATCATTATTATCATTATTATTATTCATTTTTTCACAATACTTCATACCAGTCATGCATGCAACCCATAAAATTAAGTACAAAGGTTAAATTCGACAAAAAAACAGAAATTATGATTTTCATTAACACATTGTCACCTATACCATCATCATCATCATCATCATCATCATCATCATCATAACCATTATTATGATCATCAGCAACTGCAGTAGCAGCAGAAGCAGCAGAAGCAGTAGGATTATCATCAACATCATCATCATTTATTTATTGGAATAATGGTTCTTCTTCCAAAGAAGAAGAGAAAGGTATTTTTTACAAAATGGTGTGTGACTGAAAAGGGGGAGGAACTTACCATTTGTCCAATCAAGATATATATCCCTCCATTCCCAATCGAGTTGCTCGGTGGTGTTGTAGGGATCTTTGGTGGTAAGCCACATCATGTTGCACTGCTCCAGGGAGATCGTCAACCTACCGTGGAATAGGAGGCGGACCTTATCCCAGAAAGGGAGGGGCTTGCTGGGGTCAACGGAAGGTCGGTTGAGTAGGTTCATTGCAAGGTTGACTTGCCCCCAGGCCGGCTCCATGCTGGGACCGTATGCCATGCTCATCTCAGTGGCATCTAGTATTATAAGAAGAAAATAACACACACCGTTAATATTAGAGCCCCAGTAGAAAGCTCCATAGTACACTCCAAATGATTAATAATGAAGTCTTGAAAATCTTGAAATGTCAACAAATGCTTCATGAAAAAGTTTCAAAAGATACCATTCTTATGATACCAATAAATCCCTGTATTATTGAGCAATACAGGAAATATCAGATTCGATTTGCAAAACTTTTTCTATGATAAACAACCTGATAAAGGCCTCAAATGTTGAATAAAAGACTGCCCAAATCGACTTATTAACTAATCAAAATCAACATGTTAAATACGCGAATGTACATATCATAAAAGATCCAAAATGTCTCATCCTCTACAGAACTAACACTGGCACCACATGCTTCAGATGAGCTTTTGACAGTAAGCCAGTCGACACTCTGAAAACTATTGTTTCACTTGATAAAGATACAGGTAACTCTGCGTAAGTGAAGTCTGTTGGGACCACACAAATCTGTTTGACTTATGAGAATTTCAACTGAGGAGTGGCAAATAACACTGCTTTTGTATAATTTGTTCCAGAAAATTACATCGTCTAAGGCAATCATTCGACTTAGACAAGTTTGACTATTAAAGGCAAAGTTGACTGTAGTAATAAAAATCATTAACATTTCTTGTGAGCTAGAAAAGATTCTCTTTGCAAATGATTATTGGCCAGATTACATGTACCTTGCAAGAAAATCTTGTGAGGATTAAGATGAGCAGATAGTGATAAACTTGGGACATGTGCTTACCTGTTGTAAGATCGTGGAAGAATTTTAGTGGAGGCATACTACGGGTGACCTTGATATCCTCCCACGGCTCACTCACTTCAACAAGACCCTCCCGTTTAGCTGAAAAGAAAAATAAGATGAATCCGAAAATAACTTGTTGTAAGATCGTGGAAGAATTTGAGTGGAGGCATGCTACGGGTGACCTTTACATCTTCCCATGGCTCACTCACTTCAACGAGACCCTTACGTTTAGCTACATGTACGGTATGAAGAAAAGTGTGACGTATTAAATGACAAGGATTAATAAAAATGATAGAGACAATAGTGGAAGCGCCATGGTATAGTTGTTATGACTTGCCTCTCAACCAGAAGGTCTGTGGTTCGAATCTCGCCCATGGTGTTAATTTCCTTCGACAAGAAATTTAGCCCACACTGTGCTGCACTCAACCTAGGTGTTTAAATGGGTACCTAGTAGGATATGAAGATTGTCATCGCCACTGTAACTTAGGCTCACTATGTGCGGTTAATAATTGTTATATAACCTTATTATTATTCATATGGCACCGAATCAACTTTTTCAAGAATGCTCAAGGCACAACTGGTGTAAAAAAGTAGGGTAAATTATACGTTTGAGGGGAAACCTTAAAACTTGCCCCATCCCTACTTGCCCCAGTCCATACCTCTTGCTGGCCCAGTCTGCTCTGCTCCTACTAGCTTGCCCCA
>BQKZ01010138.1:0-12427 GCA_036244855.1 Temnopleurus reevesii | reverse complement strand
GGGGGGGGGGGTGAGAATACTCTGATCTGTTGACGTTCGTGCCCAATGGTTCTTGGAAAGTTATGCGCCTTGTACTTTGGGATGTAGGCTAATCGTAACAATTGTTCCTGCATTGGGCCAAGATTCTCTTTCACTACATGCTCATCACGCCTACTCACAAAGCTAGCAGTAGAACTTCAAGCAATTTTGCTTTTGGGGGGGATGGGGCAACTTGGGACACTAATCCCCTCCCTCTTCAACCCCACTAGTATGTTTCAATATTGCGTCAGATGACAGATAATTACGTTGATTTACGTGTTATTCCACTTTTTTTGGTGGGGTTGGCTGGTGAAAGTCTGATGTACAAGTGGACAAGTATAAAGTAGTTGTGAATTGTATACCTTCCTTCACATTATATACAATGGTTGCTCTTGACAACCCGAAAACTTGCCCGAGGCTTGCCCGACATATCAACAAGTCATGTATACAAGCTGGACTTAAAGTATTACAGTTCGATTATTACTTAACGGTTCAAAGAATACCGCTCACCGCTCAAACTCGTTGGCATGAAATGTGCATAAATTTGAATATATTAGTAAAGCATAGATATAATCAAATTGAGGACCCTTTGATCTGATATCACTTGCCTCTGCACTTATTCTTGCCCTGAATACAGCACTCGACCACAGATTCTCAAATACCCCTCTAATCACACATACCTCTCTGATCGCGCATGTGGATATTCAGAGGCAGGTGCTATATGAGACCACATAGTCCTCAACTGGACGAATTTACCGATTATCCCATTACCTGTTTAAATACATGATAACAGAAAAGCGCATTCCATTGCATCTACACTGTACTAGTATGTTTTATACAACAATCATCTGTGTCACGACATCAAGAATTCTCGATTTTCAAAGAAAAGGGCAAGGATGTTTATATTCTCCTTTAGCCGTGCCCCAAATATACGTACTTTCTGTGTGTATTTTATATCTATACTCCTCGTTTTGCGCACTTCCATTTGATCATACAATCCCAAACACCCACATACGCGCACACCAATCCAGGCACGCACACACATATACATGCATGTATATACACACACACTTTCTCCCATTTATATGTTGCACAGATATAAATATTCATATGCACACAATTCCCCACTCTTCCATTCACGCTCACGCGAAATTAAACACACACATTTTCCGTTACGCACATACGCACGCACGAACGCACACACACATCAGATACATAGTCCCTCGATCTCTCGCACATACACTTTATCGCAAACACACATCCCCAATAAATAGATATACACACACCACACGCGCACTCACCGTGACTCCACTGCTCTCCATCGAAATCACACACGCACTCAACATACTATCAAATAAACCTACCCCCCCCCCCCTCAACGCATGAAAAAGCTACTGATTTCATACACATGTGACATACACACACATACCCTCTCACCCAATGTGATTGTGTGTGTCTCTCTCACACGCACAAGCATACACACAGATACACATTGCCTCCTAACCCGCAGAAACACACCTTTCTGTCACACACATACAGTCACATACAATTTTCTTTGTACTCTTTGTACAGAGGAACACACACACACACACACACACACATATTATCTCAAACAAGCATATTGCACGTACGGGTAGACGCACTCTTCCTCAACACACGCGAACCCACACACGCACTTTCTCTTAAGAATTACACACACATACACACACACACACACACACACACACACACACTTCCTCCATGCACCCCCTGTTTCCCATTCCCCGTCTTTCCACCCCTCAATCTTTGCCTGGATTTATTTATTTATTTATTTACTTCCTTTTCATCATGTTTATTTTTTTTCGTACTTTGGACCAAAAACATCCCGACCTTCCTCGAGCTGTGAATTCCATCCACGCGAGGCTAAATCACTTTTCTGTCCATTTAGAAAACTCTTTTCATACGCCGAACTTACCTCGGCTATAATGAATTTGTTGGAATTGGCGGGATATTCATCTAGTGCTTTTGTTGACGATGATAATTACCAAATTGTTCGAATAAAATCGTAGCCTTGTGTGTACGTCAAACGAATGACAAATGAATTAGACTTACTTATGAATGCAAGGAGATTGAGGAATTTGTGTTGTGTTGCAAGAAGTCGCTTTCACTGGTTGATTCTAACAGACATGACAGATGAACTGATTTGTTCAGAAATCAATTGAATTCGCATTCATTATCAAGCATTGTTGACGTCATAAAAGACTTATTTGCATTGAATTGTGTGTACCTCCCTATGAGATATGTGTTGCAAATGCATTTACGTGAAGGATGATAGCTTTCAAGCCTGTAGTTTTTTTTCTCTCCACTCCGCCCCTCTCCTATCCTCACTCTGGCCACTCTTTATCTCCCTCACTAACTCTCATTTATTTTTCAGTTGTTGAGTCTTTTTTGCTGCTTCATGACATTTTTACCATCTTGTTTTTTTATCATTATTTATCGTCTTATTTAGAAAAGCATTTAGAAAAACAATCAAGGGTTTCTCTAGTAACATACTGAGAGCACCCCATAAGTGTAAATCAGTTCAACTTGTTTTTGTTTTCCTTCCTATATAAATCGTCCTTTAAAAAAAATCATGTTGTTTTGTTTTCGTATGTTTAATTGTTTTTTTATGAACACGATTTTTAGTATTTCATATTGATGGATTGAGCGTATATTTTCTGATTTTGCCAATTATAAGCAAATATTTTGATTTGTGACTATTTATCTCAATTTAAAAACTATAGGTATAAAGAATAAAATTCAAGGTTTTTTCATCATAGACTGGTATATTATTTCTGGCGCCAAAATGAAAAGTTATGCAAGTCTTGCCAAGCGTTATATGTGGGTGACCTTTTCATAAACTTTACCCACTTCCCTTCAGTAAAATATCTTCATCCTGAAAACCCTAACCATATCACTATCAGCCGTTCCCCAGGTTCAGAAGCAAGTTAATAATCATTCAAATTACTGAATTTGTAGGATGTAATTGGAATGATTGGTCGTGATTTTCTGTAACATGTGGTATGCTTGTGTCCTGTAACCGCTAAAACCGCCATGCTGGCAAACCCCCTTCTCGTGTTTAACCAAACCTCACATAATCTGCACGTGTTACATTCTGGAGACAACTTCACGTTGCATATTTTCATAGTTAATTTAATAAAGTATCGAGGTGCTGAATAAAACAATTTATTCCAGGGCTAGATAGGCAAACTGACACAGACTGCTATCATGCGCGCATGGGGGGGCTTTGGGGGCGACAGACCTCCAGTTCAGAGCTAGGCAGGCGCCAACTTTGCAAATTTGAGGGGAAGACTTTTTTGTCGGCTTTTCGGAGAGGGGGGGGGGCGCTCAAAATGTCGAACCCCGTGCAGGTGTCGAAAATTGGGTGCGCACATGGCTGAACACAGTTAGAAAAATGTTAAATAATAATGATAATAATAATAATAATAATAATAATAATAATAATAATAATAATAATAATAATAATGATAATAATAATAATAATACACAACATTTATATAGCGCTTAATACGAAGTGTTTCTAATCGTTCTGTGCATTATTACCCGGCTATAGCGTAGCGTGCATTCAAGGAATTTCTTCCTACGGTACCCATTCACCTCACCTGTGTTGAGTGCAGCACAATATGGATAAATTTATTGCTGAAGGAAATTGACGCCATGGGCAGATGGGTAGGATGCGAACCTACAACCCTCGTGTTGAAAGGCGAGAGTCAGAACCACTATACCACAACGCCTCCACAAATAATGCCCTGTGCATCACTATGAGCAACCATTATGTGCAATATTGCACCAATTCAGTCAGCTACAATAGTGTACTGTGTGATTCGAACCTACGCTCCGAAGGATCGCTTCATTCTAATCCGAACGCTCTACCCACTGAGCTGCTTGATATTTTCGACGGATGAACGGATTCGGAGACCTCAAACATAGACTCCGTATCAGTGAATGGTGGCAACTTATTTCCCTTAATATATGTCAAATGATCCGATAGTGGCTCGTGACAGTTCTAATGTCATAAAGTCCTTCTGTCAATAAGAGCAGTGCGGTAGATTCTCTGACTTGAAATGGCACGAGGTACGAACCACTATAACTGCACATGACTTGTATGAAAATGGTGAAATATTACACCATAAAAGGTGCTTGGAGTATTTTTTGTACTCCGCACCATTTGGGGTCACTAAAACAGACTTGCGACAAAAATAATCTAAGACGCCCTCTGAACTAACAAAATGGACTAACTTCGATTAATCCAGCATGTATGACTAGCATCACCCACTGACTCCTCAAAAGCCCAGAATTGCACCATCTTCAAGGACAGACTTGCTTTTGTCAGTGATGCCCGTAATGTGTTGCAGTATATTACGTGTTCTTTTTTTCAAAGTTGGATGATGAAAATCGAAAGCGTACAAAAAATGAAAACGGGGCTTTTTTAAAAATAATTTTACAATTTCATAAAATCTACAACTTTGACCAGTTTGAATGAGTCGATTTCGACCGGAATAAGACATAATCGATGATGTATCATCGTTAAATGCACGCGACTATATTTCGATCATATTGTTTCCAATATCCGTCCATTATCAAATACTCAAAGCGTTGCATCACAGATATTTTAGTATCATCGTACCCAACCATGCCAACGATAATACTTTCCATATTCATGATTAGGTTTACGAAATTACTTTATTACTTAGTATTTATCTTCTCCTATTTGTGTCTGTCAAAGCATTACATCATAGATTTTAGCATTGCATAGTCATACTGAATTGATGATGCATTCTATACACAACATTATCGCGACTATTCAATATCACAAAATAGAAGATAGAACCTCATTGGTTTACTATCATCTAGTGATATGGTATGATGAAAGAGAGTATATAGGACCTAATTGGTTTACTATCATCTAGTGATATCGTATGATGAAAGAGAGTATATAGGACCTAATTGGTTTACTATCATCTAGTGATATCGTATCATGAAAGAGAATAAAGGACCTAATTGGTTTACTATTATGTCGTGATATAGTTTTATTGTGATCAGGAGTATTAGTCATTATAGCGTTAATTTGTAGCAAGGTTACGTTGTACCCCTTCCTGCTCAGTGATTGACGGTTCGCAGATGAGTGCGAAGGTCGCTGTACTTTTTGTCCTATCCTACGATCTTCCGTCTGGGGTCTGTGGCATGAAAGAGATACGATGAATTGAGAAGTAATCGTATCTCTATGGTACATGTTTTGTAATAGACTTACGATTAATATTTGTTTCGGAAGTTTAATTGTATCTTTTATTTTACAGGCCCCTTTTGTTAACAAATTTGTAGGGGAGGTGGGTTATAATCGTCTTGAAAACGCCCACGGATTTGGAACTCATGATATTTCAAATATCTATTTGTTCTTTTATTAAAATTTCTGTTAGCACAAACGACACCCACATGTCCCTACACTCTTTTCAGAACATTTTGCTTTCTCAACAAATATAATGGACGTAAGTGATGACGAAAATGGACAAATAAATGGACCCATCCCCATTCAACCCTTCACAACACACTCTCTAAATTCCTGTAATGATAAAAGTCAGATTTTTATTTTATTGATATCCAGATCTAAAATAGAAAAATTGGATTTTAGATGGATCTGTCAATCATAAGAATTTAAAGAGTATTTATTCATTTATTAACTTTTATCATACATGTCATAAGCCTTTTATTTATCACTATCCATGTACTGATTTAATTTTGTTAATGTTTGATATTATCGAGTTTATTTATTTCTTCATTTGTGTGCCACAGGATTACCTTATTAACTACGGTTACCTCACCATACCCATGGGGAAGTCCCCGGGCCCGTCGGCCATCACCAACGCCGTATCGGATCTCCAGTCTTTCATGGACATCACACCCACGGGGAGCTTGGGCGAGGTGGATAAGAAGACACTGGACACCGTCCGGACCCCGAGATGCGGGCTCCAGGACCCGATCAAGTATATGGCTGGTCAGGGACCGGAGGCCGTCCAGTTCACGCGGTTTGGACAGGGATGGAACAAGACGACGCTGACCTACAAGTGAGTTTGAGTTAGAATTGGCTCTTGACGAAAGACTGAGGGATTTTTTTTTGTTGGAATTGTTACAACCATTATTATCACCATCGGGCGGCATCATTAATCATCATCATAAGCCACCATTATCACCACCACCGTCATCCTCAGTCATTCTCCTCCTCCTCCTCATATTTATCATTGCCATCATCATCATCATAGATATCATCATATTTATCATATTCATCATCATGATCATCATCACCATTATCAACATCATCGTGATCATCACCAACATCACCAACATCATGACGATGTCCAACATCAACACCATCTATGATCATCATGATCACTATCTTCACTATTTTCATGAGAACGCCCCGAAAATTCATAAAGACGTTCTCATATAGAAATGAATCAGATTTCAGAATGTTTTTTGCAAGATTTTTTTTCAAATTTTCCTTAAATCGATATTGTAAGTTTTGTCGACATTTGCGCCTCCCCTACCCCTACACCATCCCTCAGAGGGCTCTCATGTAAGCTTTAAAAACCTCGTATTTGTTAACAACCATCTTGTACCAAAATTGTACTATATGAAATGGGGGGGGGGGGGGGGTGGAACGTAGGTAGACAGATGGGTCGAATTTTTTTTCTGAGGACCCCCTTTTCGCTTGCCAGCTTACTTGGAGGGACGCCAAAATTTCTGAACGCTTTTTTTTTTGGTTGCTTATTACCTGAATTATTTTAACGTTGAAATTAATGGATAAACCATGGAATTAAAAACGAATAAACCATCGGATTAACATGTTGTCCGTTCCGACCTGTTTTGTTATTACGACTGAGCCTAGTAGTTACCTTCTATTTTACACCACCTTTTTCATCTTTTCGAGTATAACTTTATGTACACGATAAAGTTTTAGTATAACTTATGAGCCTCTGTACGTGCAGTTCAAACAAATTTCAGTGTGATTGTAAAATGATAAAATTCTCTTCCCCTGTCACAACCGCTATCGCATCAGGTGAACATTCAGTCATGAAAAAGGGGGTGTGCCCAAACCATTCTGATCGAAATAAATTCTGCGGTGGAATACCTAATGATGAGCTGTGATGTAAAACATGAATTGTGGTTGCAGCCCACAAATGACTCTTCAACTCTCTGTCAATTGGCAATAATGTATCTGTCCCAGCTGCCTATTTATAACAACTCATATGATGCAATCTAAAATAGATTATATGTGAATGAAAATAAATAATTGACCAAACCCACGTGCTATAGTCAGGAGAGGTACGAGGTGTTAATTAGGGTTATTAGCTGTCATCANGTTACAGGCCCCTTTTGTTAACAAATTTGTAGGGGAGGTGGGTTATAATCGTCTTGAAAACGCCCACGGATTTGGAACTCATGATATTTCAAATATCTATTTGTTCTTTTATTAAAATTTCTGTTAGCACAAACGACACCCACATGTCCCTACACTCTTTTCAGAACATTTTGCTTTCTCAACAAATATAATGGACGTAAGTGATGACGAAAATGGACAAATAAATGGACCCATCCCCATTCAACCCTTCACAACACACTCTCTAAATTCCTGTAATGATAAAAGTCAGATTTTTATTTTATTGATATCCAGATCTAAAATAGAAAAATTGGATTTTAGATGGATCTGTCAATCATAAGAATTTAAAGAGTATTTATTCATTTATTAACTTTTATCATACATGTCATAAGCCTTTTATTTATCACTATCCATGTACTGATTTAATTTTGTTAATGTTTGATATTATCGAGTTTATTTATTTCTTCATTTGTGTGCCACAGGATTACCTTATTAACTACGGTTACCTCACCATACCCATGGGGAAGTCCCCGGGCCCGTCGGCCATCACCAACGCCGTATCGGATCTCCAGTCTTTCATGGACATCACACCCACGGGGAGCTTGGGCGAGGTGGATAAGAAGACACTGGACACCGTCCGGACCCCGAGATGCGGGCTCCAGGACCCGATCAAGTATATGGCTGGTCAGGGACCGGAGGCCGTCCAGTTCACGCGGTTTGGACAGGGATGGAACAAGACGACGCTGACCTACAAGTGAGTTTGAGTTAGAATTGGCTCTTGACGAAAGACTGAGGGATTTTTTTTTGTTGGAATTGTTACAACCATTATTATCACCATCGGGCGGCATCATTAATCATCATCATAAGCCACCATTATCACCACCACCGTCATCCTCAGTCATTCTCCTCCTCCTCCTCATATTTATCATTGCCATCATCATCATCATAGATATCATCATATTTATCATATTCATCATCATGATCATCATCACCATTATCAACATCATCGTGATCATCACCAACATCACCAACATCATGACGATGTCCAACATCAACACCATCTATGATCATCATGATCACTATCTTCACTATTTTCATGAGAACGCCCCGAAAATTCATAAAGACGTTCTCATATAGAAATGAATCAGATTTCAGAATGTTTTTTGCAAGATTTTTTTTCAAATTTTCCTTAAATCGATATTGTAAGTTTTGTCGACATTTGCGCCTCCCCTACCCCTACACCATCCCTCAGAGGGCTCTCATGTAAGCTTTAAAAACCTCGTATTTGTTAACAACCATCTTGTACCAAAATTGTACTATATGAAATGGGGGGGGGGGGGGGGTGGAACGTAGGTAGACAGATGGGTCGAATTTTTTTTCTGAGGACCCCCTTTTCGCTTGCCAGCTTACTTGGAGGGACGCCAAAATTTCTGAACGCTTTTTTTTTTGGTTGCTTATTACCTGAATTATTTTAACGTTGAAATTAATGGATAAACCATGGAATTAAAAACGAATAAACCATCGGATTAACATGTTGTCCGTTCCGACCTGTTTTGTTATTACGACTGAGCCTAGTAGTTACCTTCTATTTTACACCACCTTTTTCATCTTTTCGAGTATAACTTTATGTACACGATAAAGTTTTAGTATAACTTATGAGCCTCTGTACGTGCAGTTCAAACAAATTTCAGTGTGATTGTAAAATGATAAAATTCTCTTCCCCTGTCACAACCGCTATCGCATCAGGTGAACATTCAGTCATGAAAAAGGGGGTGTGCCCAAACCATTCTGATCGAAATAAATTCTGCGGTGGAATACCTAATGATGAGCTGTGATGTAAAACATGAATTGTGGTTGCAGCCCACAAATGACTCTTCAACTCTCTGTCAATTGGCAATAATGTATCTGTCCCAGCTGCCTATTTAGCAACTCATATGATGCAATCTAAAATAGATTATATGTGAATGAAAATAAATAATTGACCAAACCCACGTGCTATAGTCAGGAGAGGTACGAGGTGTTAATTAGGGTTATTAGCTGTCATCACGATACGCTATTTATTTTCATAATAAGTATTACATAAATAATACTAAGCTATGTAATCATCAAACTGATAACAGTGAAGTAATACGGTAACATTTATATTTTGAGGAAAGTAAGAGACCCACTTGTTAGATCTATGACAAGCTGCAGTTGTTGGTTTTGGAATGGTAAAGTTTAATATTCATGTCTTTAGCGAATCATGATATAAAAAAAATGTCAAAGGGGCATGGTAATATAGTAATTATTTCATTGAATAAATATTCCAATCACTTTCACTAAAAATGAAAAAAAAATGATGGGATAAAAGGGTCTTC
This sequence comes from Temnopleurus reevesii, assembly GCA_036244855.1. Taxonomy (NCBI): domain Eukaryota; kingdom Metazoa; phylum Echinodermata; class Echinoidea; order Temnopleuroida; family Temnopleuridae; genus Temnopleurus; species Temnopleurus reevesii. The sequence continues at coordinate 2,638 of BQKZ01010138.1, read as the reverse complement.
ACTTCCACAACACGTCTTGCCTACACTAGGTGCAAATATAATATGCATGATCTGGAAAAAGAGCCACAGTCATTTTGGTCATAGGATCCGCCACAATGACAAATAGATTCGGGGTAGGTTTCAAGAAACATTCAAATTTAAAGATACATATTTCAGACACATGAACTTGTCATTGAAATGGTTTCTTGCAACGCGCTTCTATTAGTCATCTTGACCTCCCCTTAATGCAAGACCCATGGATCCAGCTGCTTTAGAACCTTGTTGGCCAATAAAATAAATGTGGATTCTGGCCAATTTAGACGTCATCATGGTCAACCGAAAAACTTGGTCAATGTCCGTCTTACTAATTATGAAAAGAATGAAGTTATTAAAGGACAAAAAAATCAGACAATTGATATCATAAATAGTGTGATTGTCAAGCAAACAATCGTAGAAAGAATAGCAATCATAAAAATAGGCCTTTTTCAAAGAGACTGATTATCATGATTATCAAATTCGAAAACAAATTCAAAAAGAGTAACACATTTGATAGATTTCAATGTATTCATTGGTTAGAGCGTAAACGAAGCTTTGGAGATAAATTATTTGTGAGTATATCGCGTAAATTAATGTGAAGGTTTCATTTTTAGGGGGTTAACGTTTGCGTCATGATGCAGTAAATAGATTTAAATTCCAATCAACAATCAGAATATTGAAGAGGACTGAATAGCTTTCAGATTTACATCATAATTTGTATTTTCGATATATTTACCTCGGTCTTGAGTATCGCTATATAACTATACGGTATAGATATATTTTAAGAACAATTTTGCTTTATCTGTTATCCTTAAGCAGCCCCTCGAAGATAAATTTAAACATGGCAAGGTAATGTGGGAGAGACTTTTTAACTGAGAGTCTAAAATAATTCAAGGCAATGGATTTTTAATTATTTATCAAAGGAGATTTTTGTTCAAAATACTAAAAACTATATCATCACCGGTAATAGACGGGCACGTTTCAAGGGAATTAGGAGGGCAACCTCCCCTGTAAAACCTTGTTTAAAAGAAAGAGATGAAAAGGAAGCAAAAATTCGCGTATGATGGGCCTCAATAATTTGGCCGTCCAATTGAAAAACGCCCAGACAATCCCAACAACAACAACAACAACAACAATAACAACAACAACAACAACAACAACCTAGGTGCGGATCCATGGGACCCAGAGCCGCCCCCTACTGGCGATTCCGAGAGAGCCGCATCGACGAACGGGGACCGCCATTATCTCTTTTGTTCGTCGACAACATTTTCCCATGTCATAATGATATATATTTTTTTTAACCTGGGAATCCTTGACCGTCCCTTAATTATGTGTGATACTCTGTCAATAGCTTATATTGTTTAATCTAGATGCATAAAGGTCGGGTCAGTAATCCTTGAGAATAGTTTCCAAAGTTTTGAAATCTTTAATGAATTTGCTTTTTTGTAGATAAAGGGCTTTCAAAGTTTTTTTTATCATAATATTAAAGTACATTCCAATTATTCTCTTTTCTATATATCAACGAAACATGTTCATATATTTCAAGTCAGTGTTTTGAACTTCTTTGAACGTTGAACAAGTTTTGGTGAATGGTGACGTGTTTTTCGATGATTAAAATGGTTCCAGCAGTACTGATACTCATGTCTAAACCGAGTTGAATACACTCCTAAAAAGTTGGGTAACCCAATGTCCACACAAGTATTGACGATTACCGAATTTGGGGTACTTTTTTCGCAACCGGAGCGTGTTTCAAACAAACAAACAAACACATTTGACTATTAAAAGGATGTTGGTTTTCTAAAGTACTAAAGAGTTAAACGTTTTTACATATATTTTTGGAATCGTGATCAAGTTACATTTTGTTTTCTGTATGTCCCTTTTTAAATAAATTTTATCTTTATGGAGTGCATCTGACGTCACAACCGTAACATCTATTATTAGGGTGAAACTACAAAATTAGTGTGAGTTTAGAATTCCTTCGCGTGCCCCGTCCTGTGTTAAGCAGTCTTAATTTTTACGCATAGGCCTATGCTTTAAATTTTCGAAATGCACAGTTCTTTTCAGAATTATGTGAATCAGACTGACTCCATATACACTTCTCTATCCTGCAAACTTTGTTTGGCTTTAGCTGATCACAGTTCCTTCATGTATATAGATCAGGTGACACATACCAGTGTCACGTGATTACAGGAAAGTGGCGCGGAAGCCAAGTAATTATCCCTCCTTTGTATTTCGGGAACATATGCTGTCTTTCATGATATGAATCATGATGCGATGCACTTTTTACTAATCAAATGCAAGGGCATTAGGTATAAAGAAATAGGAAATGGAAGAAGAAGGGGTATTCTAAAAGTTGGAAAATGTGTGGGAGGTCGTTGAGAGAGCATAGGATGTTATTTGCGCTCGTTGCCAGTTTAAAAAAAAACTCGAAGATTTATCGTAGAACGGACTCAAATCTTTTGGGCTCAGAAGTGTTACAGATGGACCCAGCACCGGCTTTTACTCATTATATAATAAAATTCCAAAAATGAAATTTGTACTTCTTACAATTCAATATTTCTAAACAAATTTAAACGAAGCAGCCCCCCCCCTCCCCTCCACGAGATGATATTTAATAAGTGGG
>BQKZ01010137.1:0-10614 GCA_036244855.1 Temnopleurus reevesii | reverse complement strand
GCAAGCTCAAACGGAAATAAATATATTCCTATTGAGCCTCATTCTTTGCAATACATGAATACCCAAAACAATAATAAAAATGAACATTATTACCTTGAGAGGCACCGTACTTCAGCTGCGACGGTAAGTTATCTAAGTCTGTTCTCTCTAAGTCACTGACATTTGTTACAACGGGTATAGAATGCGAGCTGTAAAAGGCTTAGTTAATGAAACAATATTAATAAGAACTTTAATATTTTTCGTGTAATACTAAACATAGGCAAAAATTAACATTCTTTATACTTGATGTATTTCCTCAGTCATGACTACTCTGATTAAGAAACCGCTGTTCAGTGGATCTCAGTATGGTTTAACAATAAATTCATCCTTATGTTTTATTAATCGTAACAAAAAAAAAAAAAACACCCAAAACCCCCCAAACAAGCAGCAGAACTCGCCGTCGCGTAGCTGAAAACAGTCAATGGCGTGTTATCATCTTACTTCAATCAAAGACGTACGTCTTTATTTGCTTCAATGCGCCCGAATTGAATTTCCCGCTTCCACGATCTCATTTGCATATCTTGGAATGCAAAGATCGCACCAAACAATAGGAAATGCCCTTCCCACCACCACCACCACCACCACCACCACCACCTCCTCCAAATCAGCATCATCATCACCACCAACTCAAAATCAACTCTTCCACCACCACCATCAACTCCAAGTAAATATTTCCACCACCATCGTAATCACATGCTTCAAATATACACCATCATCTCCAAATCAACAATATCATCATCATCACCAATTTCTAAGCATTATAATTCCCACCACCACCACCACTAACCCCAAATCAACATCATCTTCATCATCATCATCATCATCTCCAAATTAGCATCATCGTCACTATCAGCTTCAAATAGACATCACCATCACCACCAACTCCAAATCAACACTGTCATAATCATCACTATCATCATCATTATCATCATCATCATTATCATCATCATCATCATCACCACCACCATCACCATCATAATCATCATCATCACTATCATCATCATTATCATCATCATCATTATCATCATCATCATCATCATCATCATCATCATCATCATCATCATCATCATCATCATCATCATCATCATCAACAAAAATCAACACCAACACCAGCATTTACTTTCAACAATTATTTAAAGAAAAATGGATTCAGGATATATCTAACGGTATCTTATATTTTGATTAACTTATTTCCATTTACAAGTATAAATTCATAGAGGTTCTTCATAAAAACAAGTTACACATACCATAAAAATAACATTTCATTTTCCTATAGTATTCACATCTCTGTACAAAAACATCAATGCATTTGATATCATCCACAATGTTTATATCATAAGGCAGCAACTAATATTCAAGTGAAATTATAGTATACAAAAGGGTAAAATTTTATAATATTATATCTTTATTTTATTCCTAAGCATGTAGATGGATCTACTTAACCAAAAATGTGTATCAAGTAATCTCAAAATTAAGAAACTAATTATTATTATTTTTTTTTACACATTTTGAATTAATTTGATAATAAAATACAAGGTATCGCCACAGAAGAGCTGGATAGGTTGAGCGGCTGTGCACTACAAGTTTTACATACTGAAATACATTTCAACAAATTTACTTTAAAAAAATTGGTATCTGCAAACCTCTTCCCCAACCCCCATTAAGCAGTACCTAGAAAATATTCTTTTTAAAGTCTTAGAAAAATAGGCGTTACATCTGTATCAGCATATCTAATAACACCAATGTCGAAAGCTAAAGATCAGACTTATAACGAAAATCAAAATATAGCAACTTTAAAAACATGATTACTTCTGAAAATGTCCCTCCATGTTCTGCAATATAATCCTTTAGTACTGCTCAACATATTCACTGCTCAACAAAATCACAGCGTTTTAATAATCAATATAATTTGATATTCATTCCACTAGTTCAAAACTTGATTATACATGTATGGCAGTTTCTAATTTTTTCTGTCTAATAATTTCAGGAATGGAGTTTTCAGCCTAAATCATGTTGAATACTTAGAACAGTACTGCAAGAGATGTCGGCAATACTCCATATCTTTTTTATTGTAAATGCTTTTAGTAAAGAAAAAAAAATAAATTCAACTAAACCTATGCAGGGCACAGCCCATCAAAATCCTTGTTGAATTCAATTTCCTTTCAAAGAACATACTAATATTCATTCAAAATTACTGTTTCAAAGACAAACTGTTTAATTTATGCGTACTGACTTTGTTTTGGTGCACAATATTTGTCTAGAAATAGAAAAAGGGACATATATAAAACTAAACATCAAATGAGTAGTACAGTAAATTCCTCATCATATTAAATCCATTTCATTCCAATCTAAATCAGACAGTCAATACTTCAATAGTAACATATTTTAAAGGGAAACCAACCCCTGGGATTATCATGCTCTCATTGCATGAAGAAAAATCAGATGAACAAACTGTGAAAATTTGAGCAAAATCGGACAACCTGTTAAAAAGTTATGAATTTTCAAAGTATATGACGATCCCTATCGCTGATGGGGATCTGTGCGATCGGCAAATTCTGCAGAATCTGTGACGTCATGTCGGACAACTCTTCATTCACTTTGTACATACAATTTTTAAAAATGGATTAATGTAAAATTAAGAGTAAGGTTGCAACATCATTCTTCTCAAAATACATGCAGAATCAATACAGAAATGCTATACCCCAACCGAAAATTGGCATTTTGTTGAATTTTTCGAAAAAAAGGAGAAAATGTGAAAATATGTATGAGGAGTTGTCCGACATGTCGTCACGAATTCTGTAGAATTTGCCGATCTCATGGATCCCCATGAGCGGTAGTGATCGTAATATCTCTGTGACTTTGAAAAGTCTTAACTTTTGAACGGGTTGTCCGATTTTGCTCAAATTTTCACAGTTTGTTCATCTGATTTTTCTCTATTCAATGAGAGCACGATAATCCCAGGGGTTGGTTTCCCTTTAAAAAAATTTAAGTTGCAATAAATTTCATAAACTCATAAAAACATCAGCTTTCAACCTTTTTTGGTATTTCATTCTTGATTTGTACATCAGTGGGAAATTCATTTGTTCCCAATAACATCCACATCCTCATCGTATTTAAATGCACAGTAGCTCTTTATTAAAAAGGCCTTGAATTGCAAAGTCAAAATAAAAANCCATTTTGAATTAATTTGATAATAAAATACAAGGTATCGCCACAGAAGAGCTGGATAGGTTGAGCGGCTGTGCACTACAAGTTTTACATACTGAAATACATTTCAACAAATTTACTTAAAAATATTGATATCTGCAAACCTCTTCCCCAACCCCCATTAAGCAGTACCTAGAAAATATTCTTTTTAAAGTCTTAGAAAAATAGGCGTTACATCTGTATCAGCATATCTAATAACACCAATGTCGAAAGCTAAAGATCAGACTTATAACGAAAATCAAAATATAGCAACTTTAAAAACATGATTACTTCTGAAAATGTCCCTCCATGTTCTGCAATATAATCCTTTAGTACTGCTCAACATATTCACTGCTCAACAAAATCACAGCGTTTTAATAATCAATATAATTTGATATTCATTCCACTAGTTCAAAACTTGATTATACATGTATGGCAGTTTCTAATTTTTTCTGTCTAATAATTTCAGGAATGGAGTTTTCAGCCTAAATCATGTTGAATACTTAGAACAGTACTGCAAGAGATGTCGGCAATACTCCATATCTTTTTTATTGTAAATGCTTTTAGTAAAGAAAAAAAAATAAATTCAACTAAACCTATGCAGGGCACAGCCCATCAAAATCCTTGTTGAATTCAATTTCCTTTCAAAGAACATACTAATATTCATTCAAAATTACTGTTTCAAAGACAAACTGTTTAATTTATGTGTACTGACTTGTTATGGTGCACAATATTTGTCTAGAAATAGAAAAAAGGGATAACATATAAAACTAAATATCGAATGAGTAGTACAGTACATTCCTCATCATATTAAATCCATTTCATTCCAATCTAAATCAGACAGTCAATACTGCAATAGTAACATATCTTTTAAACTAAGTTACAGTGAATTTCATAAACTAAAAAAAATCATCTTTCAACCTTTTTTTTTGTATTTCATTCTTCATTTGTACATCAGTGGGAAGTCCATTTGTTCCCCTTAACATTCACGTCCTCTTTGTATTTAAATGCACGGTAGCTCTTTATTAAAGAGGCCTTGAATTGCAAAGTCAAAATAAAAAAGTAATAGGTAAAAACTGCAATTGTAGAACTTTTTTGAGGATTATCAAAATAAACATTCTGTTAAAAATGATCACACACAATTACAACCACACACACCAATTGCACAGCTCATAAAAACGACAGTCAAAATATTATGATAAAATAGTAATTGATGTTTTTGATATTTTTGATATCATAAAATATGTCATAGAACTCACATATAAAACCTCCACGAACATGATGTGGATGATGAATAACTTTCATAATTTTGTGTTTACATCTATTTAATTACAAATACATATAAAGATATCTATAAAATAGGTTTTCCCCGATGGTCCAACTTCATCAAAATCTCATTTGGTTTAACATAGAATTGTTCAATTTGTACCAACCTTTAATTATCTAAATAGTTGCCCTGATTTGATTTAATTGCCATGCAATTTCACACTTATATCATTTCGAAAAAAACAAATACAAAGAACAATCTGATTCAAATAGCGCAACAATATTTTTCAAATTCAAGGTGAAATTAGACGACCTTTTGATTGGCATGAAATTAAATGACCAATTTGGGCTGCTAATTTGAATAAATATCTCTGTAAATTGAATTATAAATAACGGGAAAAAATCAACCATGGTGCAAGCAAGTCTACAAACCTCTTTTAAATCTTAAAATCAATTCTTTGACATGATTTGAATGAAACTTTGATGAAATTGACTGGGAAAACCTACAAAATGTGGGTAAAAGAAAACAAACCTCACAATCAAACAAATTTTGATCATTTGATTTTCCAATCTCCAAAGTTTCAAGATTGGTTCGTCAACAAATTTTGTCAGGCGACCAAAATTTCAGAGAAAAACTTGCGCCGCAAGAGGTTTTGCTTCCTGAAAAACATGACTGTTTGCTAATTGGTCCCTTGCAGCTGAGCCTACAGGAGTAGGAAAACCCTTTTTGTTTCAGTTGAGAAATAGTTTTTTGACCTATTCTGAAAATGAAACCCAAAGTTGGATTGAAAATGCATCATTCGGTTGAAGCAGAAGACAAACCTTAAAGGGCTTTTCCTTGAAGAAATGCCTCTTGTAAACCCTGTTTCTTGGGTTTGAGAATTTAATTTTCTTGCTCAATACGTAGCGTACAAAGCTGATCAATATGAGCAATTTAAGGAGTTAAATGAGAATTTAAAAAATCCAACTTCTCTCTGATCTTAGCCCGACGGTTCACATTTGTTGGTTCCATGCTTGAATCGATAGATATGTCCACCAATTTCCTGTGTCATAATTGAAGAAGGCATTCCTCAGTTTGAGAAGGATTTTCTCAAACCACCAGTGATTAATTTTCAAGATAAATGATTGAGAAACTGGTTAGGACCATAGCACAAAGAAACATGATCCAATCGTTTGTAAAATCTCTCTCTAAACAGAGAGATTTCTTTAGTGAGATACACCACCATATTCATAGATAATAAAAAATAACATCATTAAACAAAATATACATGTATATGCATCTCATAATATATAAAGTTTTGTATATCATATAAAAAAGTCTATAAACCCTTTGTATATCTTTGGAAGTACATTCGATTAAAATAGATAGGCACTTTACATAAAAGCATATATTTTTGTCATAAACATTCCTTTGTAGTGCAGCAGTACATGCAGCATTCTGATACAATCTTTTTTTCATGGTATAGCATTTCATTCATTCCAACCATTCGATATCATATTAGCATTTTTGGTAATCAACTCATTCATGCAGCATTACAAATTCACTAGAAGAAGTTAATCTTTAATAGCTATCAAATTTCTGATCCCTCAATTCATTGATTGTCAGATATTATAGAATGCCTTTTTCTCTGATTCCATCATGTTTTCTATAATGATGCTCATGCTTTGTACATTCCTTCAACGTAAAACAAGTTGAACACACGTATCTCTGCCTATGGCAAATCTCTTGGAACAATATAAGTCAGTTTGACTTAGCCCCAGTCACATAGAAGCCCAGAAGCAACACGATTGAATATGACTCTTTGTTCAGATATCAGTTAACTGCCTCTGAACAAAGAGTCGTGTTAAAATGTGTTGCTTCCAGGCTTCTATGTGACTGGGGCATTAAGAGAATTTTGACTTAGAAGATGTAAATAGCAGGTTTTATATGATTTGTTAAAAACAATCACATTGACTCAATTATCGACTTAGGCAGAGTATGATCCTTTCCTCAACATGATCCATAAAAACCATACATACGATACTATGGGAAGGAGCATACCACCAAAATTTCTTCTGAATCACTGAATCACAAGGCAAGAATGCACAAGAATTGTCACTTTAGTTAAACTCTGACTAGTTTAGTTAAACTATGACTAGTTCTGGAAGTTTTTTGGCGCTTTGTACAGTCAAATCAAAATTTTAATTGAAATAGAAATTATAGTAGCCCAACCAATTGTGGGCCTGGCAGCTAATAAGAAGCACGATGTTGACATAATTTTATCCTTTCAAACGTTGAACATCAAAGAAAGTATAGCTAGCAGCAATTTCAATCTCTCATCATCTTTACCTGTGATGCCAAAAGGATCCGAACTCCAGTAAAAAGCATTAGGTTGACGTTGCTCCATCCTTCAAATGTTGAACATCAAACAAGGTAGCGGCAACTTCAATCTTTTCTCCTCTTTTGCTGTGATTCCAAAAGGGCTCAAAGTCACAGTAAAAAGCACCAAGTTGTTGTTGTTCTATCATTTCACATGTTGAACATCAAACAAAGTATTAACAATTTTATATTGCCAAAAAAATGTAATAAGAACAGAATGTTGACTGTATATGTCAATGACGTTCGAATGAATGAATAAATTCCAAATGGGCAGGCTGATGAAGGAGCGGACTATGTTGAAAGCCCATGTCAGGTCTCATCTGAGGACATTCTGAGTGATTGAGTGAGTGAATATCTTATCATCTTTTGCTATGATGCCAACAGGGCTCAAACTCACAGTAAAAATCACCAAGCTAGTGTTGCTCTATCATTTCAAAAGCAGAACATCAAACAAAGTATAAATTTCATATTTTCAAATGGGCAGGCTGATGAATGAGTGAACTATGGGGAGAGCCCATGTCTAGTCTAAGGACATCTTGAGAGAGTGAGTGAGTGAACCTCTTATCATCTTTTGCGATGATGCCATTAGCTTTATACAGTAAATTTTATTCATTGAAACTAAAATGATAGTAGCCCAACCAATCATGGGCCTGGCTGTTAATAAAGAGCACCAGGTTGATGTTGCCCTTTCCTTTCACATGTTGAACATCAAACAAAGTATCACTATCTTCATACTGTCAAATGGGTAGGCTGATGAATGAGTGAACTATGTGGAGAGCCCATGTCTAGTCTGAGGACATCCCAAGTGAGTGAAGAAATCTCTTATCGTCTTTAGCTGTGATGCAAACAGGGCTCGAAGTCACATTAAAAAGCACCAAGTTTATGTTGCTCTATCCTTTAACATGTTGAACATCAAACAACGTATTACCAATTTCATATTGTCCAATGGGCATACTGATGAATGAGCGGATTATGTGGAGAGCCCAATTGAGGTTTCGTTTGAGGACAACAGGGCTCGAACTCACTGTGAATCTCCCTTGTATGAGGTAGATGCTCTGCAGATTACGCCTCATACCAGAAGTACTTGCTCTTTCTAGGGCTACTACAGGGGCAGTATCATCAAAAAGTTCCCACAGAAATATAAAAACAGAATTCCATGACCTTTTCACGACTAAATTGCTCCTTTCCATGACTTTCTTAGCACTTCCTTTCCAAAATGAAACATTTGTTGACATTCTCCACATCCCTTCACAACCACAGGGTTAGAGAGGTGCGAGGCACAACAAACTGCAAAGCTGCCACAGCCAAGAGGTACATGCCATTTCACAACTTTTTAACTACTGTTCAAAAGATTTTAAATTTCCCTGACTTTTCCCTGACTTTCCATAACCATTTCATTTCCATTTGTTGTCGATTTTCTTTTTGCCAGCACTGATTTATCCAATCAAATCCTGGATTTTGGTTCGATGAAGAGCACCGTCTCTGATTGTTGATATGACAACTGTCCGAAGTACTTGATATTGGCAGTAACTTTCATGAAACACCACCCTAGGTATCATAGCTCTGATACTTTTTCATCACCATCTTGATGATGTGAGACTTCTACAGTCTTATCCTGGGTAACGTCCTCTTGACTGGTATTGTGCTGATGATTTGAATCTTCTTGGCCCAGCATGGCGGTATCTGAAATGAGACAAAACAAACAATAAATTATAACGATAACCATAGCAATATATCTTGAATAGGCATTCAAATGGGGTGTTGCTGGAAAGTTGTGATTGATCGCCAAGTGCTAAGTTAATATTTTTTGGAAGCGCAAACTGTGCAAATATGGAAATGCAATCAATTGTAACTTTGCAGCAACATCCCCTTACAGTAGATGCAGAAAAGATATAAACTGAATGAAAATTAAACTCTTTCTCTTCACATGGCTGTGCAACACTCGACAAACAGTGCACTGTTTTGAATCGCTGAATAAATCACATAATAGTAAACCATTCTTTAGTTAGAAAAAAAGTTAGAAAAACCTTCTTCAGACAAAAAGATGAATGTACAATACAACTGTCAAGTTTTTAATCATAAGCAAGATCCAATGAGTTTGGAAAAAATTATATCCCGACCTAGCATATGATTTTAGGTTGGCATCCCATCTAAATATGCCTACTTTGAGAAGAATGATCACTCTTGCAATATTTAACAACAACTCAACGCTCATAATCGTTTCTTGGCCTACAATATAAGGGTCACCCCAAGTTCATCTTTTAAGGCCACCAAACAATACCCGATGTATTAGTACGACCTTACAACCAATTTTGCAAATACTCAAGAGCGCTATATAACATCGTATCGGGATGAGATGCTCGATACCTGATACTTCATCAAGTTTTTAGTATCAAGTACTGCACTCTGCGATAACATATTATAGCATGTTTCAGAATTGGTAAAATTGGCTGTAAGGTCATACTCCTAAAACTTGGGTAGTATGCGGCGGCCTTTAGGAATATCCAAACTGGACAAAACTACAAAAGAAATTCTCACCAGCATCCTCATCATCCATAGCCATCTCAATGACATTCCCTGATCTGTGACTGGGACTAGCGCTCCCCAAATTGGCAAGCTGAATATCATGATGGTTGCGGTTTTCTTCTTCATCGTCATCATCACCATCGACCATGATCTGGAAGACTTCATCCATCTCCTCCAGGGCATCGTCCACCGAGTCGTAGATGATGACGTCCTTGATGTTGGCACTGTCGATGATGCGTCTCATACGAGGCTGGAGAGAAAAATTAAATTGGAGAATATTGATATTTTATCATCAACAATGAGCGAAGTGAAAGGATGCACTGTGAGCAAAAGGGAGAAAGAATTTTGGACAAAGTGAACAACTTCATGCAATTCTTCACAATAGCTTCATGGACACAAAAGAAAGTACCTCCCCCAATCATTGTATGAACTCTGATTGCCATTTATTTTCAGAATAAAAGCGGTGGAAATTTCTTTTGTGTGCATATAGCTATTGTGAACCCTGCAAGAATGAAGTTGTTTACTTTGTGCAAAATCCTTTGTCCCTTCTGCTCAAGGTGATATTGAAATTTTGCCTGGAGTAAAGCAAGTTCCTGAAACTATACCTCTGCCGTGTCTGTTAAGTCAGGCCAGATATTCTTTTGATTAACCCATCTTGATTTTCCTCTGCTTAATTTTCTGAGTGAATGATGACCCCTGAACATATGTGAAAACATCTATCCCTTTCTTCTCATTATACTCCTTGGATCAAAGCCCCTTGGGAATATTGAAGGGGGCTGCAGTCACATTTATATCACATGTAGAAGACCAAAGTCGTTTCAGTCCCTGGATCAGCCAATGGGGCATACATCAGCTATGAAATAACTCCAAACAGACTTATATAAATTAACATAGTTACATAGGTTATCAAATATGCCTAGATAAAATCATGTAAAAAATAGCAGCTTTTGCAAACAGCAATGCTTCGAAGTAGATTCTTTGATATCTGAAGACAAGATAATCATGGTAAAAACACAAATTACTGGAAAGGATTATTATTAACAGAAAGAATATTCTGAAAACATGATAACCTAATAAAATCTTGAATACATACCCTTACACCCGCAAGCACCAGTTTGCTTTTCTTCTTTGAAAATGATTGGACAATCCCTTTCAAACCCTGTTGAAAAATGAAATGAGAAAAATTAAAGTATTAAAAAACAATCAGAGAAATACAATTCTGCAGTATTTCTACAGTG
>BQKZ01010136.1:10001-20701 GCA_036244855.1 Temnopleurus reevesii | reverse complement strand
TATCAGCAGCAGTAAAAATTAAGCAATTCAAATAATCCACTTTATAATAATCTCTCCTTTTATTTATATTAATTTACACGTCATTCTGCGGGTCGTATATTTGTTAAAATTTGGCATTTTAGCTTCATTTTTCACGTGATTGTTGTGAGATTGCCGATTTGTTTACTCGCGTACAAAATTGTGCGCGCATTTCAACCAGATGCGCGTATGGAGTTGGCCTTCCTCAACGCAACTGCCGTGGTTGTTGCTGCCCTCTACGTTCGTTGGTTTATAGGTTAGTTGAATGGGATTAGTAGTCCGTGTTCGCCCGTCTTGGTGCAGCAGTTGGGGGATAGTTGTCTCATACTCGAGGCGAGGATGTTATATTGTCGTTTGACTCTGAAGAAGAATGAATGCAAATAAATCGGTCAAAACTTCTCATTATGCAAATATATTGGGAATTGAAATATATTTTCTTTCCTCTAATTACGTGGATCATTTGAGATATTCACTACAAATTGTTTAGAAACATTTAAGATTCATAACAGGTGCAAGCGGAAATGCTTGTCAGGCAGAGATAGATCATTAATTTACATGCCAGGTCGAAAGCAATCAGCTCCAGAAACGTATAGTCTACCACAAGCACATTGCTGCTCTAGTCTCAGAAGTACATGCACTTCAGAAACATATGCTCTTTTTGAAGAGACATGCTTTCACTTTCAGCACAATTTTGAAAGCCGACAAGATGCTTGAATCTACTTTCCGAAAATTAATGTTTAGCACTCAACTTGGTCTCGATTACCTCTTCAGGTATTTTCCCTGAAAGAAGATGAATGCTTTACATTAATCTTCAAAATGGTACTTCAATAAAAGACATGTCTTTGTGATAGACAGGTCAAGAGGCCAAACTAACAAAACAATGGTCACTTTATCAAACGATCCTCTCACCTTTGCGGATCGGTGAATAACAATGAAAATATCACTCTACGATCGAGAGTATGACTATCCTGAACAACCTCATGTCTCTTTTACTTTCCAAGTTTCCAAGTTAGAGTTGATATTCCGCTTCTGACATGATGTACATGTAGTTGGAGGAATCGCGATGATTTGTTGGGAAATGGATCCTCGTCATATCATTTCATGTTGTTTTATTTTTGTCATGATATATGTTAATATACAAACAGCATTATCAACATGTATGCACCAGGAGACACCCGTTTTCTCGACACCTCCGCAAAGCATCACCGTTGAAAAAGGGGACGATGCTTCCTTGGACTGCATCGTATCCAAATCCAACGACAAAAGAGATTTCTTGACGTGGCAAGTTGATCCTCCTGTATACCGAACAGACGTGTCACTTTCCTTTGACACGAGGACCTGCAGCAAACAATCGCAACTCACAATATTCAATATTTCTAACCAATCTGTTTCTGTGATCTGTGTTTTACGTCATGTTACCGGTCAAAATAACTGGATACGCTATCGCTCTGCTGCTGCGACGGTCGATATTGCGTATTTCCCCGCTGAAGAAGACATAAGATGTGGCCCACAAGATGTCCAGGTAATACATGAGGTAGGCAATATTACTACATGGTGTGAAATTCCAACTGGTCGCCCTCCTGTCAGTCTCAACTGGGCGATAAGGAACGACGAGATTGTCCCAGCTTCCATGGACTACAGTCTGGTCGAGAAAAATGGAACACTCTTATTGTCCCAATTATTCCAAATTAATCATGAATTCCATTCTGCAATATTAGTTTGTGTCGTCACAAGTCCGGATGTTTTCCCGGGTGAAGAAATACGCTGCTCAATCGCACCATTCATAATTCTTCGCAAACCAAACGTGAAAATTGTGCCTCCAGGTGGCCACTTTCTGCAAGGAGGCGGTCGTGAACCGGAACTAAAACTTACTTGTTCTGTAGATAGTTTTCCGGAAGTTGATAACATTATCTGGAGGTGCCACCCTTCATTTCTCTTCAACGGCTGTGATGATGAAATTGATCAAAGTGTTACCATTTCTGTTGCCAATGAAAGCACTTACAATGACAGTGACAGATACCAGATTGCAATCGTTGTTTGCTCTGCGACAAATGCGATGGGGACATCAGACGCTAGATCGGAAATCATCTTTGATACATCTTACAGTCGAAAAGGCCTGACATCGCCTGCACAAGATGAAGGGAGATCTCAATTTCAAACCTCTACCGGTCCACGATGTCTTTACCCGACATTGCATATCCAACAGATCCATATGCCATCCGTTGAAGGTAGCGTTCGGAAATCCCTTGAAGAAGCAGTCTTTCTCTGCATTGCTGAATGTGACGGGGATATCCTTTCCGGGTTGCCCATTAAATGGGATAAGAATAATTCATCTGCCTCAGATGATGACAATATCCACATCCGGGACATTATTACATTCGGAGCCTCCATAATGACCGTCAGGCTCGTGGATGGAAATAAGGAATCTTTCGTTGTTTCTTGCAATGCTTCTGTAGACAATCATACCATCGAAAGCAGGTTGGTTTACGGTGTCACCGGTGACGATATTCCCATTGCACTGATTAGTACCTCGCAAGAGATGACCGATCTATCATTTTACGGAACAACCGAAGAATCTTCCTACACTCTTGAAAACCAGTCTTCAAGAGTTCCTTTCACGGATTCATTTGATCACATATTGGATGGGTACATACAAAAAGACCAAACTAATAGCATCCTTGGCTTCAGAGGAACACAGTTTGTAGTGATTACAGGAGTCGGTATAGTCGTGAGCATCTTGCTGGCAGCATGCCTTTGTGCTTTCTGCACCGTATTTCTATATAGATATATCCATAAGCAAGATATGAATGACAGTTTACGTCAACAGATTCAGGTCACGGATATGATGGATATGCAAAACAGCGAGAGTGGTAACCCAAACTCCTCTGGGAACAGTACTTTTACCAACTTTGTGGATACGGAAACGTCACTGGATCAAAGCTACGAAGAACCGATTCAAGATTCAATTGATCTGGCGTACGAAGAACCTATTGCTTCTCAAACTCTCCCTGTATCACAACAAGAGTGCCTGAATTCAGATGTTCTGCAATATGATATTGCTCAATCATCGGAAACCACAGGATCCTCTGAGTCATGCAGCTGCTATGGATCCGTGACTTCTGAACAGTCGTATTCCGACGCGTCCAAACGGTCCACAGTATATGACTGGTACGAATCCTCATCAGAAAGTAAGGATCAGGAGGATGATATTCCATCGGATCATTGCTATGATAATCAAAACGTCATTGAAATGAATATGCATCGAGGTATTGGAAGAGAAAGGAGAAGAATAGCAAGGAGAGAGTTGTTGAATCAGGTAGACTTTCACTCGCCTCCATCTTTACCAGCAGGAGTAGGTGATGAAACTGTAGATAGAAATGTTGAAGCCACACCGCTAATGTGAAAATGCATTGATAAAACTAACCGTTTTATTATGTTTTATGTATCGCGTAATGTATTTTATGTTGTATGGTTATTGTCCCCTTCGCCCAATCGTAGAGCCGCTATGATAGGATTATTGAAAGTATTTATTGATGTAAATTTCTATTTTAATACATTAAGACAATTTAGCAAAGGACTGGATCAGTTTGTTTATAAGGCAGAAACTTAAAAAGACCTAAGTAGTTTATTCAAATATCGTCCATAATCATGGATAGCATTTCCGCGTCTGTTATTAATTTCAGAACCTTCTATCTGATCCACCTATCTCACATTTGCTCAACTTTACAATGAATATAAGATTATGAATAGGTGAGGTGAAATATGAATAACATATTGCTGCACGTGGTAATGAATACCTATCTTCGTGAATTTCAGAAGCTGATAGAAAGAGAATAGAGGATTACAAGAAAGTTTGATAACAATATCATTGTAGAATCCATTCTTTGTGAAAGTAAATTATCTATTTATTCAAGCTGTAAAGGGGGAACGTTTATATATAATTGATTTTCTGTGAAATCTGTTTTGTCAAGTTAAAATAAGCAAGTTTAGGTTTCCAACTTCTGATAGTCGGTAAGTTCAATTTTCATTCTGAGATTTTGTCATGTATGGCCCAATGATGTTCTCCGAGGTGGGATGGGGATTGGCTCAAACCTGGACAAATTTGACCTTTTCTTGACTCACAAGCAAAATAAAAACAAAACAAAGAAACAAAAAAATGTATATTTCATTTCAAGAAATTCATCCACATTGCGCTTCACTTGAGCCATGCTTGATTGGGGAGCCGCTTGGAAGTGACCATTGTGGTTTAAATAAAACTCTGAGTGCGCCATGAAACGTCTTGCTGGAATACTCTACTGGGAGTGGAAAATGTGCATACATTATATGCGTGCACGGCCGAATGCAATAAGTTAAGATCACAATGATAACTCTGTTTTGCAGGCAAATATATAGATTTTTCTCATATTGTCGAGATTTGAATAAACATTTTCAGGATCATTATTATATATGGAACTTTTTCAATCCACCTGATTGAGACACATGTAAAGATGAGCTTGAAATCCAAGACAGTTCATTTGAATACAAAAAACCGTGTTTAAATAGTTTGTGTAAATATTTGTATTACAAAAAAAAGAATGATTATGTTGACAACAAATCACATGCTTATGACAATCAGATTCCAAATTACGATGACCGATTTACCATGTTTAATGTAAATAAGCGTCGTTTGTGATTTGATTTCGTTATCTTTATGAAAACATACCTTTGCTTTTGATCACACTTGAAAATAAAACGTACCCATATTGACTTTGAGACAGCACGAATACTTTGAAATGAAACAAGCAATAAAGATTGTAAAATATATGACAACAGTCAACATGTTTTAGATGATGGATACACATAGTAAAATTCTGAAGCTAAATATGATAGTGNTTATGCGTGCACGGCCGAATGCAATAAACTAAGATCATAATGATAACTCTGTTTTGCAGGCAAATATATAGATTTTTCTCATATTGTCGAGATTTGAATAAACATTTTCAGGATCATTATTATATATGGAACTTTTTCAATCCACCTGATTGAGACACATGTAAAGATGAGCTTGAAATCCAAGACAGTTCATTTGAATACAAAAAACCGTGTTTAAATAGTTTGTGTAAATATTTGTATTACAAAAAAAAGAATGATTATGTTGACAACAAATCACATGCTTATGACAATCAGATTCCAAATTACGATGACCGATTTACCATGTTTAATGTAAATAAGCGTCGTTTGTGATTTGATTTCGTTATCTTTATGAAAACATACCTTTGCTTTTGATCACACTTGAAAATAAAACGTACCCATATTGACTTTGAGACAGCACGAATACTTTGAAATGAAACAAGCAATAAAGATTGTAAAATATATGACAACAGTCAACATGTTTTAGATGATGGATACACATAGTAAAATTCTGAAGCTAAATATGATAGTGATGATGAGCATGGCAGAGGTGGTGGTGGTGGTAGTGGCGATGATGATGGAGGTGGTGGCGTGGATGATGGTCGTGATCATAATAGTTATGGTGGCTGAAAAAATGACGACGACGACGACCATGACGACGACGATACTGCTGCTGATAATGATAATGATAATTATGATGATGATGATGATGATGGTGATGATGCTAATGGTGATAATTAGAATGATGGTTATGATCATGATGGTGTTGATGATGATGATGATGGTAATGATGATGATAATGATGATGATGATGATTATAATGATGATGATTGTGATGGCGATGATGAAGATGATAATGATGATGATGGTGATGATGATGATGATGATTATGATAATGATGATGATGATGATTATGATAATGATGATGATGGTGATTATGATAATGTAAATGATAATGATGATAATGATAATAATGATGCTGCTGCTGATAATGAAAATGATAATGGTGATGATGGTGATGATCATGATGGTTATGATGTAGGTGTTAACAATGATAATAATGATGATGATGGTGATGATCATAGTGGTGATAGTTAGAATGATGGTTATGATGATGATGATGATGATGATGATAATTATGATGATGATGGTGGTGATGATGATGATGATAATAATGATGATGATGATTATGATGATGGTGATAATGATAATGATGATGATGGTGGTAGTTACAATGATAGTGATAATGATGATGATGATGATGATGATAGTGAAAATGATAATAACGATGATGATGGTGATGATATTGGTGATAATTAGAATGATGGTTATGATCATGACGGTGTTAATAATGATGGTGTTGATAATAATAATGATTATGATGATTATGAGGATGATGATGATGGTGATGATGATAATGTTGTTGTTGTTGTTGATATATTGTTGTTGTAGATGTTGTTGTAGATATATTGATGATGATGATAATGATGATGATGATGCTGATGATGGTGTTGATGATGACGATGATGATGATGACGATGCTGATGACAATATTGATAATAACGGTGATGATAATGGTGATGATGATGACGGTGATAACCAGGCACCATGGAAAGAGTGGAAAGTGGATTGATTCTTAAAAGGAGAGTCTACGCAAAAATATATTACTTTAACAGGAGCAGAAAAAATTAGATGGACAGAATAAAAAAAAGTTTGAGAAAAATTGGACAACAAATAAGAAAGTTATGAAAGTTTATATATTTAGAGAAATTGGCAACTGATGACGTCATAGGTGCACAACTGACCACTTATTACGTTCATATACTGTCATAAAATGTTACCTTTTCCCCCGAAAATATGATTTCCTCAAAACTTTAACCGCCAGATATCTTTATGATAGATGTATTGATCCACTATTTGCGTGTTTGCATTCATAAAAACTTCGCAACTTTCTGTAAAAATGATGAACTTTGCACCATATGTATAATGAAAACTTTGGTTAGTTGTGCACCCATGATGTTATCAAATTGGCAACATCTCTGGAAATTTCCACTGATTTGCCCATTTTTTCAAGTCTTTAAAAATTCATAACTTTTTTTATTACTTGTCCGATTTTCTTCAAACTTTTTTGTTTTACTCACCAATGTTGTCTGCTTCTGTTAAAAAATATCATTTTGGGGTAGGTTCTTCTTTCAATTAAGAAATGCAATTCGAATGTTTTCATAAAAGACGTGAATAGAGTAGTTTGGTTGGTTGGTTAGTTTTGAGGCTGGATGGCGCTCTTCAATCTTGGAGACTATCTGCACCAGTCTTGTCTCGGCTGCTAAGATTCGGGCTTTGACTGACTTATCAGGTTCTTTATTCTTTCAATTCAGTTCAACTTTGTTTCACCATAGCAATAAAATATGAGAACAAAGTAGAAAAATAATACATAAACAATACAAAGGTAGGCCTACAGTGTTATAATAAAATTACATGGTTGGAATTTATTTATTCATTCATTTGAACGTCATTGACATGTACAGCCAACATTTTGTTCTGATTGGAATTTGGAATTTGGAATTTATTCATTTGAACGTCATTGACATGTACAGCCAACATTTTGTTCTGATTTGGTAAAAACAGCCAGAAAGGAAAGGGCCCTTATAAACGGCCGACCGATATTGCACAAAAATCTTAAAATAATGTACCATAAAAATAACATTTACAACACAAGACAATTACATAATTAACAATAACAATAACAATTACAATAACTTTGACGTAATTATTTGAATTGTTTTGCTGTTGTTTTATTTTCCTTCACTGGACCGACTATTGTTCAGAATATTATGTTTGACTTTTCAAAAATGTATCTTTGATGTGAGGCAAAGGGAGAGAAAAAAGCAATATTGCATTGATATTTACGCCGAGCTGCATTCATTGATGGCGCTATTCACACAAATAACAGCCAGATACATTTTTACCCCACGACTACCTTAGTATATTTTAGCCCTAAATATGTGTGGTACGCTGCGGCATAAACCAAAGGGTTAAACGCTTTGATCTATGAGTAATTATGTGTTGAACACGTGTTAACATTGGAATTCCAATATTCATTCATGAATCCATTATGAATTGCCCCATTGCCCCAAGATCCCCATTATGTGCAGATGTAATGGGCACCTATTTGGCTAGTTGGCCTTGGTTAGGTCAAGGACCCTTTTTCAGATGGACGATTAATGCCATTGTTCCTTGGATGTCATGATAGTCACCGGCGCCTGATTATGCATGCATTTTGATGAGAACATCCAGATGATTAACAATATTAAAGCCTATGTGCATTTTTTCATTGACAAAGGAACATTTTGCCCTGTCTTGGTTTTTGTTTGCTGATGTCCTGTTTTAGACTATAACTTTCAATGAACATCCTTCAGATTTGGAGCAGCAAAATTGCGAAGCAGACGATTTTATGATATAGAATATGCTTTTATCTTATCCGGAAAATCCCGGACACACATGATGACCTCAATAACGTCAAGAGACTTATGACCAATACATGCTATATATCTTGCATCTTTGGAAAAGTATGATGAATTCTGCAAAAATTGGATGATAAGTGATAGTCATTCAATCACTATTCAGCCTTATTATTAATATATATCTACCCTTTCCGAAATAAAACACATGGAACTTAAGTAGTCCGCCGTAAATAAGAACTGCACATTGGTTTTTCAGGATTTAATTGATTTATTGCCTTCTGCGCACACGATTTGTTCAATTTCAATATGTGAAAACAGACTTCATGTTTCTCCCTACATCCTGATTGGCGGTGACCATCATGACATCAAAGTAGAACAATATTAAAAGAATGCTATTCAGATGACAATGGAAGTCACACGCTAGCGATCCCATTACGTAACAGATAACTGTCCATTGTCGAAAGTCCTTGGTTAGATGCAATGCACTTGACATGCGCTCTTCATATCGGCTCAGATTGTTTGGTGGGACAACACACTTATTGCTTCATTACAAGTGACACATGGGCTCTATGGAGCACATATTTCCCATATAAAACCCCACATGATTATATATAGGCACCGATAAATTTGCTGACAAGGAAACAAGCTTTAAAATGCGTACCATTCAATTTTACATACAGTGAAATAAATGTGAAAGTCTTTGTGTTATATAAACCCACTCAGCTTATCAACTCAAGTACATGGCGTTCCGATATGGAACAAACTTCAAACTTCAAAGTACAGCTGGACATTGAACATTACATTGTGTAGCGGTCCAATCCCAATTCTATAGGAAAACGACGTTCATAAACAAAATCGTAATCTTAAAACTAAAAAAGACGAGTTTTTTTTTCATGAAATGAAAATAATATGGATTTGCGGTCATCGTTTATGGTGATGGTAATTCCCGCGGTACTTGCCGCGGTAATAATAGTCGTTTTCGCGGCACTCGCAGCTGTCATGATGGTGTTACTGGTAGCTCTGGTGGGAATGATATAATGGTCGTGGTGCCAGTGATGATGATTTCAATGACCAGTGATTCAGTGTTTAGAGCGTGGTCAAGAGGCAGGAGTTGGTCTACGAACATGACGAAGGAACAGGTATGGGTATTTCTTTTTCAAAACGTCGTCCTTGAATGTGTTTATTGAAGACTGGACTATCCAACCGATTTTGCACTCTTAAAAAGTTGAGCAAAAGTTTCCATAGCACTCGGCAACATACTTAAAGTCAGTCCGTCATGATCGACATGACTTCCGGTTGCGATAGCCAAACTGTCCGCAGCCATTTTGATTGCGAAGATTGTCGAACCGAAAATCACATATTTTTTACCTGGAATAGCAAGTGAGCAAGCTTTATTTCGCTAGCTCACAGCTCGGCAGTCGCAACCGTAAGCGTTCCGCACGTTTTTATAAAAAAATCGAAGCCAAAGAGGGGACGAATCAAAGTTACTCGCAACAACAACAAGGATCGAAAAGTCGTACGAAGTGTTCCGAGTTTCTGAGCTTGGCAAGGTGCGTAAGCAAGGAGATTTTCAAATATCGTTGTTGCCAATATACACACCACGCTGTCCGTGCGCGCTCGTAACCGGAAGTCATGTCAATCATGACGGACTGCCTTTAACACACAACAATTGGTTAAATTATGTCAAATTTATTGCTTAATTCTCTATTTTCCCCCAGGATTTGGGCATTTTCAAACCAATAGTTGCGTTACGTGTGTCCAGCTTAATTATGGTAGAAGTTTGCAATTTAAGGCCCGGGCACACCAAACACGGCATGGCATAACGGCATGGTTTATACGCGGTATCTTGGTTGTCATTGGCCAGCGTGCTCCTCCGCGCATAGGATGTTCAACAATTGACCAATCACAGGGGAGACATCGTGTAAAAACCGTGCCGTGATGCCGTGCCGTGTTTGGTGTGCCCGGGCCTTTAGACATATTTTACCAACAGTAGTGTGGACAGCATTCTGTCCAGTGTTAGGTATTTTTGGTGATTTTTACGTATATTCCCTTGATTTTGTTTTTATGTCAATCTGTAGACTCACACCCACATAATATAGCAGTTCATGTCGCTTGGTATTTTAAACAAATATTTATCTATTATATTATCTTTGGTAAATGCTTTTATTTCCTTCCATCTCACAATACAAATTAATATAATTCTAAATCAAAACAGCGTTCTGCTCGGAGAAACAAAGTGTATATAAATCAAATGGGAAAGAAAACTTCGTATTACGATGTGAAATACATCGTAACACAGAGTTTTCACATCGTAACACAGAGTTTTCACAT
>BQKZ01010135.1:3651-16052 GCA_036244855.1 Temnopleurus reevesii | reverse complement strand
GGGGGCAAAGTGAAAAAGGTCACTTTCATGTCGAAATCGTACAATTGAAGGTACAGGGTGTTTTTTTTACCATTACCCACTATATGAAGTAAATCAAGCTGTATTATATGATGGTATCACTATTCTTGTCAACATCTATTTAATTTATAGTGCCTACAAGTGCGTTTCCTGACATATCATGCTGAATTTTGGGAGCTTACCCGATATTTTTACGAATCTAAATGCGTTTTCCTGGCATCTGTAGGGGCTATAATAGTAGGCGCACATCAGGTCCGAAGCCCCAGTGGGAAGTTTTGGGAGCTTTCCCAGAAAATATTTGATTTTTACGATTCTAAAATGTGTTTTCCTGGCATCTGTAGGGGCTATATAGGCACACATCAGGTCCGAAGCCCCAGTGGGAAGTTTTGGGAGCTTTCCCAGATTTTTTTTTTTATTTTGGAGATTCTAAAATGTGTTTTCCTGGCATCTGTAGGGGTTATAGGCACACACCGGCTCCGAAGCCCCAGTGGGAAGTTTTGGGAGCTTTCACAGAAATTTTTTGATTTTTAGGATTCTAAAATGTGTTTTCCTGGCATCTGGACGGGCTTAATAGTAGGCGCGAACCAGTTCCGAAGCCCCTGATTTTTTTTATTTTACGATTCTAACATGTGTTTTCTTGGCATCTGTATGGGCTATAATAGTAGGCGCTCACCACGTCCGAATCCCCAGTGGGCAGTTTTGGGAGCTGCCCCAGAAATTGTTTGATTTTCACGATTCTAAAATGTGTTTTCCTGGCATCTGTAGGGGCTATAGGCACACATCAGGTCCGAAGCCCCAGTGGGAAGTTTTGGGAGCTTTCCCAGAAATTTTTTTATTTTTAGAATTCTAAAATGTATTTTTCTGGCATCTGTAGGGGTTATAGGCACACACCAGATCCGAAGCCCCACTGGGCAGTTTTGGGAGCTTTCCCAGAAATTGTTTTGATTTTTAGGATTCTATCATGTGTTTTCCTGGCATCTGTAGGGGTTATAGGCACACACCGGTTCCGAAGCCCCAGTTGGAAGTTTTGGGAGCTTTCCCAGAATTGTTTTTTATTTTTGGGATTCTAAAATGTGTTTTCCTGGCATCTGTAGGAAGCCCTTGCCTGTGTTTCGATTCTTTTGACTGTGAAAAAAAGGCTACTTTGACTCAGGAAAAGGGCACATTTCCTCATGTTAGAAATTTTGGGAGGCATTTGCACCCTGCCTCAGCCCCCGCCCACGGTATGCTACCCCCTCCCTGGGTATGAGAATAGCCCTTTGGGGGGATGGGGCACTTGTCCCCACTCCCACCATTCCTCTCCCGTATGATGCCCCCTCGGCATGAGAAAGTCTATTATCAATTTTGTTAAATTATGTCTTGTGAATAAGCAAAAATAATTTGTGTTGTTTCTTTTGATTAAGAAAAGGGCAAGTTTGACACAGAATCATTTTTTTTGGGGGGCACTAACTTCTGCCCCCCCCCCCCCTCTATATGCTGCCCCTAGGGCATGAATATAGTCCATTTTCTGAGAGTCGATTCATTTATTGATTGTGAATTAGTGCAAATTGTCACAAAACCCCTTCAGGGAAAATGTATGCGCGTATGTCATCGATAAGGGCATATTTGTCATGCCATGTTCAAGGGTCATTTCATAGGGGGCAAGTAAGTAAATTGAAAGGGTGCAAACATAATATTAAATTGGGGGTAAAATGCCCCTTTCAAGTATGGGAATACAACCTTACAAAAAAATTAAGCCCCCTTCACACATACACGGTAAGCAACACGGATGAACACGGTTCATCGTTCCGTGATGAACCGTGTTGCATCGTGTTCAACCGTGTTAACGGAAAATGAAAAACGCCTGTACAATTTTTAGAACCAGCCAACACGGTCCAAACTTTTCCTTGTAGCGACCGTGTATCATCGTATAGACACCGTGTGTCATCGTGTAGACACCGTGTATCATCGTGTAGACACCGTGTGTCATCGTGTAGACACCGTGTACCATCGTGTAGACAGCATGTTGCCAAGGTGTATCGTCGTGTTTGCACCGTGTGTCACTTTATAGCTTCTAGTTGGTACAGACTTTTTTCTAAATTTTATCTACATATTTACTCTGGTGAGTAGTAATAGGCGATTTTTAATTGCTCATGATGCTTGTAGAAGTCATAAATTTTATCTCACATCAGTCTAAAATGGATTTAGTTAAATTAAAAAAGATCTGTAAGCTTATACATGCATTGAACCTCAATAATAATATGAGGCACAGAACACATAAATTACCTAGAATATTTCTTTAAATAGGCTGCTTCAAATATCTTTTTCAATTCATGTTTATTAATGTAAAAAATAATAAATAAGATTTATATTCATTATAATAAATTTCAAATTACACAAAAAAGATACATTGAAAACGTTTTACAGGTTTAGTGAAAGCCAACCATTAAAACACATGTGGATTTATTACACATATAAATTCTAATGTTTTCAATGCAGAAATGAGACGGAAATGCAATATCAAATATCTAAAGGAAAACAAGGATTTAGCTAAAAATCGTTAAGAATAACCCAATAGTATCATTAACACTTTTTTTTAGAATATTAATCTATTATTAGCCAATTATGTTGGATAC
Source organism: Temnopleurus reevesii (assembly GCA_036244855.1). Taxonomy (NCBI): domain Eukaryota; kingdom Metazoa; phylum Echinodermata; class Echinoidea; order Temnopleuroida; family Temnopleuridae; genus Temnopleurus; species Temnopleurus reevesii. The sequence goes on along the minus strand of BQKZ01010135.1, from coordinate 13,419 downwards.
ATTTGTTTCGGGAGAAAATATAGGAGCAACATTATTCATTACAAAAGGATGATAATAATAAGACCACTTATCTAATCTTATTTCCTGTAATACGTATTTACCTACCATATAGAGATTAGTGTCTCAGAATTGCCATATTTGGTAGAGTAAATTGTTGTATTGTCAGTTCCTTTACGCTATTACTTTTAAGGAGGGGGGGGGGTGACGTACTCAAGATTATAATTGAACTGCTCCAATTTAATTCAAATATCTGTGTATTTCTAATTTAAGCCATGCCTTACAATGTTGAAGATCTGAGTGTATTCCTATTGTTGTAATTTTTTTTTAATTTACAATAAATTATCGGGTTCATTTGTAATAGTCCAATGTGCTGACAAATAACCGACGTATACAAACCCATTTTCAAGCAATGCTTTTTTTTTTCAAACAATTACATGTATTCAAAATCTCTGACTCCATTTTTAGATCTTTTTAGATGATTTTCTGTGAAATTCTTTTTTTTTTTTATTTAGTGGGGGAGGGGGGTTACATATGGGGGTTGCATAAATAAAAGGATTTCTAAAGATATCCCATCACCTATTCTAAAATGGGGACAGAAATACAAAATCAAACAATAAAGGCAACAGCCCCCCCCCCCCCCCCACAAACATATTTATACACACATCCACAACTATATGAATATCCGCTGTGCCACCCTTCGTTTGTAATGACCAGTCAGCCTGTATCTCAAACTCAAACAAGTAAAATGCTCTTTTTTCGTAAATCCCTCTTTAATCATCACAACATAATAAGACATTCAGGAACTTTTTGAAAATGAAGCAAAAGCATGGCATTATAATCTGAATACCAACACAGTTACAAGTCCATACAATTCTTGGTGAACCCCATTGATATTACATCTGTCTTATTGTCAGCAGCACGTTACCGACTGTCATTAAGTACATGCAATGTAGTTGTTCATTCAAGTAAGCAAACTATGCCAAACATTCGCGCCCAGAGATCACCGTTTCCGACAAGATGCCCACACGGTGGCAACACGGTGGCTACACGACGGCTACACGGTGGCTACACGTTTATCCAAGGAAGTACAAGGTGGCTACACGGAACCTACAAAAGCGAGTCACCGTGTAGCCACCGTGTTCAAGCCACCAAAATTAATCAGTTTTAATTTTTTATCGAGGTACCACGGAGCAACAAGGTGTTAACATGGATTGCACACGGTCTTGCAAGGTTTATCAAGGAGCCTACACGATTCATCAAGGTTCCAACGCGGAGCGATGAACCGTGTTGATCCGTGTTCGTTCCTTGAATGTGTGACAGCTCTTCCAATCGATGGGTAGAAATTGTGTCTATTTCCAATTACATGAAAAATGCTTTTACATCCTAATACAAAGCATAAACATAACACATAGGATGACTTTTAATCATTCCAGATTCTGACTCGATTGGTCCGAATTAAATGAACTAAAGTGAACTAAATTGTCATATTTAGTTTTTGCCAATGTTTTTTCTCATTGCAGTTCAGTCTCGAGTTTATTTTTGATATCACTCGTTTGGTTTGTAATATATTTTCAAAATTTTGATTTCAGCTATTAATTTAACATTTGTTCAATACTATAATAAACACCTTGCATTCATGATATACAGTCAAACCTGTCTATAGTGGCCACTACAAGGGAAACAGAAAAGGTGGCGACTGTAGACAGGTGGCCTCTATAGACAGGTTCTATAAAAATGTATTTTCACCTGGAGGTAATCAATTTAAGTGGCCACTATACACAGGTGGTCACTTTAGACAGTGGCCACTATAAACAGGTTTGACTGTAGTTAGAAGATAGTCCCATCCGGTGGACTGAACCAAGCGATCTTAGTTAAAATCTCGTCAATATTGTTATGCTTTCTTTGACGATTTTTTTTCTGTCATTGAAGCTCTATCTCGGATTTATTTGCACTACAAAAACGCTTGTGTTAAATCTAACACCATCCGGAATCTATAGATAGACCACACAAAAAAGCGTTAAAATAACACCGGTGTGGAATCAAATCAATATATCTAAACACCGACTGGTGTTGTTCGAGGCTTTAGACAGCATTAAAATATATCAAATGAATTCCAAACTGGTGTTATTTTAGCACTTTTCTGGTGTAGTCCTAGTCCGGCTGGTGTCAGATTTTAACACCAGTGTTTTGCAGTGTGGGTTTGTAGCAATTCTCTTGGAAAGCCATTACGATAAGAAAAAAAATAATATTCCCGATTGACTACTTCATGAATTGTGTGAATGTGTAGGAATTCTTGCTTCTGCCAATAAAGAAGAAAAATATCTAGTTGTCCCCCCCCCCCCCAACAACTGACGCTCCTCAGAGCACGTATACTCATATCTTCCGGGGTCAACCCCCTCCTCCCTTACTTTTTTGTATGAGCATGAAGAAGAACTATTGGCAATGATTGGTGCTTCGGATGTGTCCCATGAGATGGAATGAGTGGTCCACATAGGATTTAAGGGCCATTTCATCAACCTCGTGCAAAATTCTATATTCCAACATGCTCCAAATTTTCAGACCCTTTTTTGAGAGAATGAGCTGAAAAACCACCTTCATATTTCATGAAGATGAACAAAATAAGATGATCTACTATAACTCTGGTTGGCGGAGTACAGCTAGTCTGCATATGCCGACTCAACCACGACAACACAAGACAACTTTAAGTCTGAATGTTACTGTTCCTAGCATTTATTTTTGATGATTTTTTAACGTTTTATTCTTTTACGCACAAGTCAATGGGGGTGTTTTCACGGGCGAGTTCCGTGTCGAGTTCTCTGATCCAGCATTCTCGTGTTCTGTACAAAGATTAGAGCTTCAAGGCTCTTTGACAAAGAATGATCACGCCATCTATCGGTCGCGCTCGTATGGGATAGATTACTGGGCGCACACCACTAATTATATTCCCATTGACTCATGTCTAAAAAAAAAAAGTAAAAAGTAAAAATTCATCAACATTAAGTGCTAGGAACAGTAACATTCAGACTTGAAGTGTTAGTAGATCATCTTATTTCCTTCATCTTCATGAAATATGAAGGGTGGTCTTTCAGCTCATTCTCTCAATTGGGTCTGAAAATTAAACTACCTATAAATTGGCTGGGACCATGTTGGGATATGGAGTTTTGCACAAGACTGAAAAAAATTGCCATAAAATCCCATTTGCACCGATTCCTGCCATCTCATGGGACTCATCCAAACCACCAATAATTGATTTTAATGCTCATATGAAAAACATAGCTGGAATATATGCCATTTAATTTATATTATTATTTCTTTTAATTATATGAATATCTTTGGTACGATGTCACCTGACCAACAATGATCACCTGACATAATTAGTGGTGTGCGGTCTACTGACAGGTGACTGAAGTGCAAAGAAATTATGAATCCGTTCATAATCTGAACTGACCATTCTAGTGCCGCGGTTCAAATACCACCTCGTGCGTTAATTTCCGGGATAGGCCTCCAAAATGTGCTGCACTTTACCCAGGTGTGATCGGAGACTGGGATGGAAGTGCCCTCGTTGTGGTTAATTCAAAATTCTTTCGCCTTGTAACACCCTTCTCGAATTTTATTACCGGCCGGAATGGAAAAAGGTGCATACATACATGACATATGCAGAGTCCAATGGCTGAATCCAATAATCCTGGTTTAAACAAACCCAGTGTTGTCATGGTTTCAAGACCCGCTAGAAGTGTGGAAAAAAAGAACAAACCCCGATGGATAAACAAGAGTTACCATTATCATCGTTATTATTAATGTTATTATTATTATTATTATTATTAGTATTAGTATTATTAGCATTATTATTATTATCAAAATTTTCATTATTACTACTATTATTATCATCATCATCATCATCACTGCAAATCATATAATATACAGCATGTACCCTCCCATGCCCTAAGTATTGTAACACGATGAAATTCTTTAAATTTGTGGTTCATGACTTCTCTTTGTTGTAGCGGTGTTTTGTTCAAAATCATTGAACATTGACCGCCGTTTCGGTGTAAAATGAATCTGCACCTTGTTCACTTTCTCTTTCAATGCTACCGAGTCATTCATGCACGCACCATGGTTATGACAGCCAAGTTATCGAACGAGCAAGGCCGACAAATCGTTGCATTGCGACAGGAGGGGGTTTCGGTAGCTAAAGGTGTGGTCACACCGGCCGAGCAGAGCTGTAGCGGTTATTTAGCGGTAGGAATTTTGACTGAAAGGAGAGACCCTGGTGTTTCGGAGTGTGCTTTTGCAGAGCGTTATATAGTGTATGCATTGTGTGACTACATCACACACAACACTGTTTCTTCCTACAACCTAGGGTAAGGCAAAAACAATGCAGTGTGTCACGTAGTGAAAGGTTGCATACTCTGTATCATGCTCACACAGAAAGCTTAGGGTCTGTACTTGCAGACTACGCTAAAGGACCGCTACAGCTCCGCTCGGCCGGTGTGACCACAGCTTTAGATTGCTGATCGCTTTGGGGTATACCGTCAAACCGTGTACCGAGTGTGTAAACGCTACGAGGACACAGAAAATTCTGACAAGCGATCAAGACCTGGCAGAATTAAGCAGGAAGAACATGCCCCGCGAAGATCGCTACTACCGAGTTTACGCTCGACAACGGAGCGGCTCAACGACGGGAGAATTCGTCAGATTCCTGCGTTCTTGCTAACCCGTCCTTATTCCCTCCGTTGCTCTTAACTTCTGTTACGCTACTCGCTCAACGGCAGTAGGCCTATACAAATTGAGTGTGACGTCAGGAGTCGAGCTTTCACGCCGAAATCCAAAGATTTGCATAATAGGCACGTGATACGCTTGGCCGCATCTGATTGGCTACGTTCCTGCGTCTAAGACGGACGTGGGATTCAGCAAAAACCGTTGTAGAATTCTGCTCTTCGCCGCTGTTGTCACTGGCAACCAGCGAAGCCGACTCAAATGGGTCGAAAATGGTATTGATCAGCGATTTTGCCGTTCGTGTTGAAGGTGCGTAACCTCGCTAATTTCTGCGTCAGGCCCGTATGACCCAATTCGATTCAGCACAAACTTTGGCAGCTCACCAGAGCGACATAATTGGCAGCAGAAAGAGAACAACCAAAAGACGCCTGTACTCTTACAAACTCCATGCCCGCATTTCCAGGAGAAAGATTCTGATATCTCGCGTCAATCGCCTGAGACGCATCAGGTGGGCTACCCGAGTGAGGGATTGGACTTTGGAGAACAATTGGAGGCATTTCGTCTTTTCCGACGAGAGCAGGTTTTGTCTGTCTTCGAACGACGGAAAAGCAAGAGTCTGGCGTGAACCTAACACCTTTTACGACCGAAGGAACCTTACTTACACCCAAAGGGGGGTTCAGCTTCAGTCATGGTCTGGGGATGTGTCGGCCTCCATGAAGTTGACGATCTTTTTGTCATAGAAGCGAATATTGATAACGCCAAATATCGAGATATTCTGGACGCCCACTTGTTTCCATCCATTGCTAATATCTTTGGCTACGCGCTTCGCACCCGTTTCGTTTTCCAGGATGACAACGCACCGGCGCACAGAACTATAGGGCAACCCAGATGGACCAACCCAAATGGACCAACCCAAATGGACCAAGCATTGCTGTCGGAATCGCCCAGCCGCACAACCTGTGGTGATAGAGCCTTCTACATCTCTGGGCCAAAACTGTGGAATAGCTTTCCCCACTTCATTAGGAGAGCAGAGACGCAGTCAACCTTTGAGTCCTGCCTAAAGACCTATCTGTTCCCCACTACCCTGTCGTTAGAAGAATAACCAAAGTGTACCATCACTGGGAATTCTTGGATTGAAAGATAAACCATAGTACTAATTAGGACTTTGAAATCTGTGAGACATTATTTTTTGAGTAATCAAGCGCCATGAGCGCCCAGCTGTGGCGGATACCGGCGCTATACATGAGGTCATCATCATCATCATCAATGGTATGACGAAACTGGCGTCAACAGGGTGCAGTGGCCGGCGCAGTCACCAGATGCTAACCCGATAGAGAATCTGGGGGATGAGAGCCATCACCAAAGACCTACCAACCACGAGGGAGCGTTTGGCCCGCTCTATCTTCAGGGCCTTGGGCAACATCACCCAAGAAAGACTGCAGGGACTCTACGCGACGATGCCAAGAAGGATGCGCGCCATCATTAGAAGGTGAGGATATCCAACAAAATACCAGAGACTCGTGAATCTTACATGAAAATGAATATTTATATATCAATAAAATGTGCCTGATAGTATGATTAAAAAATGATGTACTACATATTCAGTAAAACAGCACTCATTTTCATGTAACTGTTTGTCTCCTGTGCAATGTGTGCGTCTATGTTGCAATACTGTGAGACATTATTTTTGAGTAATCGAGCGCCATGAGCGCCCAGCTGTGGCGGAGACCGGCGCGATACAAGAGGCCATCATCATCATCATCATAATAATTTTGGCACGAGGGGGGGGGGGGGGTTATATAGGAAATCATCAGCAATATAACTGTATTTCTATCCTATTTTCAATTTTCGCAAACTTTTGAAAGGGAATACAATAGAATACGTCAATTGGATAAACATTAAAGACCAAAGCTTGAGAAAAATCAACCAGGTTTCAATCGAGGGCTTGATATACATAATAAATACAGATGACTGAATGTCGAATTGTCTCTCGTTACCATAATAAAAAGCACTAAATATTATTTGTTCGCCCCCTTCCAAGATGGTAGCAATGCAGGGGGTGGAACTGGGATCACAATGGTGATGACGACATGTTGTGTGCCGTTGCCTCGTTTCACTTCATTGATTTACACAGTTTACTTATGTACCTGACAAAAATAGATCTTACATCGATGCATAAAATCGCCTATAGGTTATCAAGAACCTGTATCCAGTTAAAAATTATATATGGTGTACTTAGGTAACTAATGAAAGATAGACTTGGGTATAGTTTTATGCACATCCTATCAATTTTATTGCATAAATCGGGCCGATAACACCTAATAGTGCGATCACTTTTCAACAGAATTTGCCGGTATCGCTAATTAATTCACCAATCAGCACTACCATTGTTCATTGAATCTGCGCTCTTAGGAATTCTATTCATCCCCCGCTTGTCATGCTTGTACGTGCTATTCATCACGATCGCTTCATTATCTACTTTACATTCTTGACACATTATCTTGCTCTGTCATTTCTGCCCTGAATAGATTACGACGGCTCGTTTCAAGAGTGAAAATCAAATTTACAATTAAAATCATGTTTTAAGGAATTTTATTTGACGGAGTATCATAAATGTTAATCATACCAACTCTTTACCTATCTGAGCTCATCCTTCTTCAATTTTCAGACACATACGAGCTTTAATCTTTGTGTTCTTGGCGATTTTGTGTATCAATGTAGGGACTATTTTTGTCATATACATAAGTAAACTGTGTAAATCACTGAAGTGAATCAAGACAGCCGCACACAACATGTCGTCATCAAGTTTTTCCTCCCCCGCAAAGTTATTGATCCCGGCCGTGTTTGGGAGGGGGTGGACAAAAAGGTTTAACATGAATTTGTGCAATAGCGAAGTTGAATGTAATTTTCAATTATCTGTACCTGTATTCTCCATCAACTTAGTTCTCGATTGAGGCATAATGTAGGCATTTGCGAATTCGGTCAAGCTGAGGACTTTAAGCATAAACAAAATAAGAGTTAAGTAAAATATAAGCATATACATGTACATATTCGAATGATGTAATGGGTGTGATTACTTGGTCTCTTCTAGCCATAAAAATAATTCTCAAATTCGCTTAAACATCTAAAATAGAACAGTCCTTCTTGTTTGTTCCTCTAAAATTTCAAATTTAGATCTACATCGAGAAATAAATCAGAAGCTTGTCAAGGGCGTAAATATTCAGTATTAAATGGTAAACGCCTTAAAACCTAAATTTAGTTAGTTATTTAATTTTCTTGATGACATTTTGGGCGGATACATTAGGTCTATACACACATACGATTTAGACTTCAAATTTTGACCTACGCTGATAAACTTTGGATTAATATTTAACCGGAGCTATGTTGATTGCATAATTACACTGTGTGTATACGGGGAACGCACCCTCGCTGACCTAAACGATCGAGGTTTCTAAGTAGACTCTGTTGGATATTTGAACTACAAACAATTCACCTTTTCCATCTGGTAAGTGTTATTTCATTTCCTTTAAACGATGAGTATATTATTTGTTATAATACTTATTGTGCTAACGTGAATTATTGATTATTTGGGAATGTAGACTAAATGTTTGTTTGTATCTTTTGGGAATCCGTTACTCGGGAATTTCCTGTCGTTATGAAGTACACTAGATCGACGTTTGGACTGCAAACTGTGTACACAACTATTACAAGCCAAAAGAACATGTTGGGATAAGGCACGAATTATTTCAATTAGTTATTTACCCGACACAAAAAATCATTCAATTGATATTTACGCAGTACCTGCTGATATAACATGAATCGTGCCCGCCACTAGCATCGGCTCTCGGTGGTCTAGTGGTAAGATCTAGTCATAGTATATCGTGGGTTCGATTCCTACCCGATAATGCCTGTGCATTTTTTTCACAGCTTCTTGGTAAAGCACTGTCAATCAGTGCTTATCCATGTTGGGATAAGGCAAGAATTATTTCAACATAAAAGAACAAACTTCATTGTAAATTCGGCTACAAAATTTGGAAATTTAAGTTTCCGGATGCAAAGCAAATATATAGGAATTCCTTTTCCATTTAGGGTCATATGTCACTTAAAAGAGGGGTTTTATCATTTACAGAATTACACATCACGTCTTTCCAGGGTATCCGGTCAAAACTTAATTTTTCGGAAATGGCTTATATCGTGTTTTTATTTCATGTCTTTAATTTTGCCTTTCAGAGGGAATCATTCAGCTGTGAAATACCTCAGGCAGGAAACGAAGTATCATTTTTCTGGTCTTTGGATAATAAAAACACGCTTTTCGGTAAGAATACTCGATACTCGGTATGAAAATAAAAATTACCATAATTGTCTCCATAAACCCTAGTTTCCCACATTTCTTCATAGTTTATTTTTAACAAATGGGCCAAGTTTCAATCATCATAAGTAAGCTATCAGCAATGCGACGATTTGATATGTCGTAACCATGTTAACTTATAAAAACATGGAACATTCTGTTTGAAAGTCTTGGATAAACTTTTGTCCGGCAATTTTGAGAATGCTTATAACCGTAATATTAATCGTCTATAATTTTCATTTTCTAAACTAGTTTATGCTTAGATATAAATAAATCTAGAGGAAATTATTCACATCGTCGAATTCTAACAGAGATTGATGAAGAAATCTAAAAATTTGAGCTCTAAAAATTCCTGATTTCAACCGATCCCTGATAAACCACATAAAGCTAGATGGAAATCACACATTACGTAATATTCTATTATTCCAAGGTTAATGATTTGTTTGATATTTGATTAAATGCTTATCGCATCTTGCGTGTTTGAGGGTCACTTAGTTCTACAGACTAACACGATATAAAACTTTTTTCGAAAAATTAAGGCGAAAGACAAATTTAATGGTCTTTTCTAATGCTATTCAAATCGGAACCGGCTTACGATACACGGCGTATGGTTCTATTGTCTGTGGCCCACTTAACTTTTCGGAAATAGTTTATAACGTGTTCAGAGTACAGGTGTTTAAAACGAACCCCCCTCCCCCCCCCCT
>BQKZ01010131.1:3467-18879 GCA_036244855.1 Temnopleurus reevesii | reverse complement strand
GTTGCATTGATTTAATTTCCCTTGCATTTGCAGTATTTTTTTTGTTGAATCATGCCTCATTGCTGTGTATTGTTTTCCTTTCTCCCCATATCACATCCTCTCTTTCCTTTCCATTTATGCATTATCTATCCATTCTATCCTGCTTTCCTGCTACATGTACACTGTACAAATCCCAACTCAACAAATTGCAATCACGTGTCAATAATATAATAATATGTCAATAACACATCCTAAATATAATATAATATTATATTATTGACATCTTTCCTTACGAATTGCTTGCAAAACTAAAATCACATTAACATCTGCAACAAACATGTACCGGTATATTTCTTGTAAAAATGCATTAAAACAACATTATGAATTGATATACATACATGTTTTGTGCTATATTTTAATACAAAATGGTACTTTCACACATTTCTATTCATTCATGGCAATCTTGTAAAACTGCCCTTGATCCAAGCTATTTTACTGTTGGCTATAAACTGCATTGGGTAATTTGATAACTTAACATTTTTATTCAACCGGTATGTCACTTTTCATTAATCAATGATTATTAAAAAATGTCACATGATGCATTTGTAAACAAGTGCTTGATAAATTCCAAATACTATCAATACATCCTTATCATCCTCATCATTTTTATACACAAACTTGCAATTCTGTCAACCTTTAACCATTACAAAAATGTATGCATATATATAAATATTATTTTGTTTGATTACGTTAATGGGATATTAACCATTACTCTAGAAACATACACTTCCACCTCTCAATTGAATACATTAACGTGTATGTACCTGAAACATAGCATATCATCTTCTATGCACATACATGTAATTGTATTGTTACATGTACATGTATGCATGTATTTTGCATATCCTTATCGAAATATCTGGCATTCTTCAATTATTATAACACTGAAATAATACTTATGATTCCAATATTGATATAAACTTTGAATCTGTTGTGGTCCGGATTTTCTGCACTTCCATACATTTACACATAATCCAACAATATGTACTCCAAACACCAACCTTCTTTCACGATATAAATACATCATCTTCAATACTCCTCTATTAACTCTATCTGCTTAAACCCTGCACTGCCTCTTGAAGCACCAAATTCCTGGTATAATATCTGCCCGTCATTACAACCTTACATTTCAACCAGAAACTATTGTTAAAATCACCAAATTCCTTTTACAATATCCTACATCCATTAAACGTATAACACTTTAACCCATCATTTCCATTCAAGAAACCCAATTCGTTTCACAATCTCCTACCACCACTAACACCTACATGTAACATTTCCAACTCAATACTGCACTCAATACACCCATTAACACCAACCAACAGCACAACACCCATGACCCCAAACACCCAAGATTGTGATGAGCCCGATCCAAACCAAGTCAGCGTTTTCTATAGCAACAGCACAGAGCACCATCGGGCGGACACCGAGGGTGCTTACAACCATGTAGCGGGAGGAGATGGTGTTAACAATGGTGGAAGGCACACGCACCTCTGGTCTTATTCCAGCGTGGACTCAGATGAGGAGATTGACGATACAAAGGCACTCATCAACATCAAGAAGACCAAGGTAAGAAAAAAAATGGTGGAGCTATTACTTCAAGCAAAAATAATTTTGTAACTGATTGAATTCTGTAATTCCCATGCACTTTGGGACTAACCAGTTCCTGGAATCAATTGACTAATAGTGACATGTGCCAATTAACTTTGGTACTGTTTAGTTTTTCAGCATAAGAAATAGAAATTTACTGTGCAGTACAATATTTTGTATTATGAGGAAACAGCATGAAAGGACATTTGAAGGTTGAATAGAAAAGAAAGCAAAATGTTTTGTTGCCATGCAAGTACTGTGAAGGTATTGCAATTTGGTCTTCAAGATTAAAGAACATACATTACATTTTGTTGTTGTTGTTCCTCAGAATTGTTTATAAGAAGAGAAGGCATGGAATGGTCTCCATTTTCAGATATAAAACATGTGTATTAATTATTAGATTATTCACTCAACATTCATTACCTTACTATACAAGGTATGTGACTGCCATTTCATCATTTAACTTCTTCTTCCAAGTTTTGCTAAATGTTTTTTTTTATGTTATCTATAAAAAATGATTTTGGTATTTTCCTTTTACAGACTGAGAACTGTTTTTACTACTTTGAGCACCACAAGCTGATTTATTACTGGAATGACTCGTGTGACAGCTATCTTCGTCTGTATGCATTAGAAGAGAACACGCCTTGCTCCGCTATATATGGCTTTAGAGGGTTCAATGATGACCAAAAGCAACAGAGGTAATTGGCTTCTTCTTTCATCTTTTCTCCTGTTTTGTTTGAAATTTTTCTCCACACATGAACTTTATCGTTGTTTCAAGATGTTACAAAATGTACCTCTCTCTGTTGACTTGTATTATTTAGCTTTACTGATTTCTCAGAATGTAGATAAATTGTAACAGGGTGCTACAGAATTTTTTCACCATTCGCCCAGTTTTGTAATTAAGCTTTTAAATCACTTGCCCAAACAACGTTTCTCTTGCCAAATATTGATGACAGATGCTTCTTAGGCAACTAGCATTAAACTGTTACCCAGTTGGGCAAGTGATGATTTAATTTACTTGCCAAAAAAGTAGATTTGGTTGCCCCGGGCATGCCGGTAAGTAGGTTTGTAGTACCCCATGGTATAATAAAAGATATAAACGGCTTTTTATATAGTGCTTATCAACTCTTCATGAGAATTCCCTAAGCATTATTACCCTGGCTTTAGCAGTAAAGGAATCAGTATAGGAATATTGTGTTTGAGCTATTACAGCATAACAAGCCTGGAATGTTTTTACGACTTTTATATAGCACTTATCAACTCTTCATGAGAATTCCCTAAGCATCATTACCCTGGCTTTAGCAATAAAGGACTCAGTATAGGAACATTGTGTTTGGGCAAATGAAATATAACATGCCTGGATTGTCTTATTACTCACATGGAGAAACTAGCAACAAAGACTGCAGAAATAAGGAAAGTTACACATTTATTGTGACAATGTTTGTGAAAATTATGTGTATTGTCTTGATGGTAATTATGTTATCAAATGCTTTTTATTTACTTTATACAGGCAAGACATCTATGGGAGAAATGTTATTGATGTGGAAGTACCCTCCTACCTAAAACTCTTCATAAAAGAGGTAACTATTTTATTATCATGAGACACTAGATTAGAAAAAATGCTATTATGGGAGAAAATGGGAATCAATGGTGAGATGAAAATGTGCATCTTGGCAAACTTGCATCCTTTATGAACATCTTAAGAATCTTTTTACTTTGAGATTACACAGAGTAAGAAACAGAAAAAAAAACAAGCTGAGAGCAGAAAAAGAGCAAGTCCAAATTCTTTGTTTCCCTGTTATCACTAGAAAGCTCAGAACGATGGATGGCCTTGTGACCTCATTGTTCTTGGCTAGCACTACATTTTTATGTACATGTGAATCTAAGAAGGTGTTGTTCAAAAGTTGCGATCGATCTCCAGTTGCATTGATTGGAACTTGCCAATAAAAAGAATTGTTTCATGCGTGTCTTGTTAAAAGTGCATTTCATGCGTGAATGAAAATGTGTTTTACAATTTTCAACTGGTTTGCAGTTAATTCGCGATCAATTGCAATTGTTGAACAACACCCCCTTAGTTTTGTAAGCCTTTAACTTACTTGTATTTTAATCCTGATTTTCTTTCTCATATTTTGTTGTTCTTTCTCAGATCCTGAACCCCTTCTACATCTTCCAGATCTTCAGTATTATCTTGTGGATCCTTGAGAATTATTTTGTGTATGGAGGATGTATCCTCGTGATATTAATCATATCACTCAGCATATCACTGTATGAAACAAAGCGGGTAAGAACTATATATATTCTTTGGTGCCATTGTGGTATGCTTAGGGAAGGAATACTTGTATTATCTTCACTATAATCGTAGAGATCCTGTATAATTATATAATATTGGATGGCAATAAATGGAATACCAGGGAATATTGCACGAGTTAGGGCAATATTGCACGAATCGAAGATGAGTGCAATATTGGCCCTAACGAGTGCAATATTCCCGGTATTTCATGAAATGAAGCCATCCAATATAATTATTATTATCTTTACATATACCAGAAGGCTGGTCACTGCTTTGCGCAAGCGTAAAATTGAAGCCGTACAATATGGCTTAATATTGTGCGGCTTAAAACTCTCATATAGATAATAATTATTTTATATTGGCTACATGTACATTATAATAATATTAATTATATCACTGTTTGAAAAAAGCTGGTATGAAATTTTTTTCTTGCAATTTACACATAGGCCTTCCCAACCAGCTTTCAAAACTAGGCAAATGGAAGCCACTTTGATAGTTTTGAATGGGGTCTTATATTCTCTCCAATATGAATCTTTGTACCAAGATTGTTCTTATGCTGGTACCAGCAACATTTATAGACTGTACACAGTGAAGCCGACACTTACATTAATCATTTCCCAGTAGTCTTTCTATCTCATTACACCTGTCATTTGTAAAATTAGAATAAAAAAGGTATTTCACATATAAAATGCCACACTGTGTAAGCCATTGGCTACTGAATTTAGATGCATCCATACATGTATTTAACATGATGACCACCTGGTTCCTGTATGCAGTGGTTTTAAATGATTTTACATTTAATAGCAAATTTTTTCAAAAAGATGCAATTTACAAAGTGTTATTGTACAAGAGCATTATCCTCTCATTTTTTTTTCAATAGTATTCAAAGAATTCAAATTATAAATGTCAAACTTCCTTATAATGCTATAAATAATGCCCCCATGGCATCACATTGGAGCAAATTTTTTCAAAATATTTCGATTTTTGTTTCCCTATTCAGCAATCCATTGTGTTGCATGACATGGTGGCTCATGAATCTACAGTAACAGTATGCAGGAATGGGCAAGGTGAGTGGTTTTTAATTGAAATAATTCTTGCCGCTGATTGACAGTGTGTTTCTGAGATGTTAAAAAAGATATCACAGGCATACTCGGGTAGGAATCAAACTCACAACCTTCTGATGACTAGACAGGTGTCTTACCACTAGACAAACGAGAGCCGATGACTGTGCACGGCTCGATTATATTAATTATTATACGAATCGAGTCCTCCACAGCCATCGGCTCTCGTTGGTCTAGTGGTAAGACACCTGTCTAGTCATCAGGAGATCGTGGGTTTGATTCCTACCCGAGTATGCCTGTGAATTTTTTTCACAGCATCTCGGAAACGCACTGTCAATCAGTCTTTTTCCATTTTGGGGAAAAGGCAAGAATTATTTAGAATTATTTCAATTATTATCTACCCAACACAAAAATCATTCAATTGTGAGTGGCTTTGGTATAGATAAGGAACAATCATTTTCATTCGTAGTTGAATAAATAAGATTTAAATCTTGATTGCTTGACTTTTGTTGAAGAAAGCGTTTCATGTCCAGGCTCTTCGTCACCTCTCAAAAATCCAGTTGTCAAGATTTGATACTCATATTGTTTATTTGACTATTTTGGGTATGAAGTGGAAATGCACATTCATTTACTAATTAAATGTTGTAACCCTAATGCCATGGGGCATTATCAATCCATTCTTATTCGTAGTGAACTTCACTTGCAAATGTAAAAATATTAAAAGCCAAAATGTCCTAACATTTCTCCTATTGATGTAGAAATTAAAGTTTTTCAAAGCATATCAACTGCCAATGCAGAGAACGTTAATATCTAGGCAACTCACACTTGCTGCTCAACGTACACAGGCTCTGGGAATTCCTAAGTCGATGAAGAGCTCTACAGTACGTCTTTATCTAACATACTCCTTCAATGAATGTACTTTTGAACTTGTTGATTCATGACCATTTTTTTTTTTCAGAAGAAGAAGTTAATTCTGGTGATGTAGTGCCCGGCGATCTGATCTACATTCCTCCCCACGGATGTATAATGAGCTGTGATGCTGCTCTCATCAGTGGAAACTGTATCGTCAATGAGAGTATGCTTACAGGTGAGATTTGTATGAATTTCTAGCAATTTGTTTTGTTTGCCCTTTCCGTTTTTTCATACGCTGAATGGGTGCGATTCCCAATTGAAATTCCTTGTAATGTGGAGCGCGTAATGGCTGCCAGCAAGAGCAAGATAATAGTGAGTGTAAAAATTTCAGCGCCATAAGCACGGATAATGTTGCCACTATTATTGTTATTGTTATTGTTTAACACAGCAGTGCCATCTATTTGATGTGGAGCTTCTTTCTAGATTTGATATCAGAAGATGCTTGTGATTTGAAATGAAAAATAGTGTACAAGCAACTTTGCCATAAATGTGAGTGAAGAAAAAGATGAAAGAACTAACCGTTGGATTTGTGTAGGATCATACCTCTAATATACATTCTCTAAATTTATTTCACATTTTTCATGTGAATCTATATTTATCATAAGGATGTTAGATTCCTGCGGTTGGATACTTTGAATAGGTTAGTTTGCAGTACCACAATATAGTTCCACTCTTCTGTAGGTTGAGAGCATTACAAATCCATTATGTTGTCTTATCAGGTTGTCTTCAAGAAAATATTTTTTTTCTTTTCAGGAGAGAGTGTTCCTGTAACTAAAACGCCCCTCCCATGCCCTCCCCCTGTCGAGGGTGGACCCCCACAGTACTATAACCCCGAGGGGCACAAGAGACACACAATCTTCTGCGGAACGAAGGTCATCCAGACGCGTTACTACGGGTCAGAGAAGGTCAAAGCTGTTGTTGTACGCACTGGTAAGTAGTTTGATTGTCACTAAAATATATGTTTCTTTTCAATCTAAAATTCTTCCCATAATAGGTCCCCATTAGTACTCCAATGTTAATGATGAAGAAGAAAAAAAAGCTTCTGTGGAATCAAATTTGTACGGGACAAGCTACTATTGTTTGGAGAAGGTCAAAATTATTGTTGAGCTGATTGTTGTTGAACGGACTCTCCTAGAATATGGACCCCAAAATACCCAAGATAAAAAGACACCCTCACTTCAAAAAAAGGTAAAAATTGTTGTCTTTTACAATGTGAGTGGTTTTAGAAAAATTGGTTTGATATTGTGTAGAAATGTTGTGATATTGTGGTTCCAACCCTTATCCTATGATAATTTCCAACATAAGCTATTCATCCACATTGCATAGCAAAATACCAAGAAGAAATAATGTTGCACCAGCAGGAAGATATCTTTAGCTGTGAGCTCCAAATTTTGTGGCTAGGTAAGCCAGATAATGAAATCACATATACAAGTATGAAGTATTTGTATCGAGCAAAACATTAGTGTTAAGCATTAATTGTCAGTATTTCATTATTATATACAGTTTCAGCAAATCCAGCCTGCAAATAAGCTCACCATTTCTGCATGCTATGAAATTTCACACTATATATGTATCTTCTGGTGCAGGTTTCTCCACAATGAAGGGAGATCTAGTGAGGTCGATCCTGTTCCCTAAACCTGTTGGATTCAAATTCTACTCTGATTCTCTGAAATTCATTGGGATTCTTGCAATCTTGGGTAAGTGATTAATGCCAGACGAATTGCCAAAGGGCTTTTCAATTAGAAAATACTAATGGTGCACAATAATTTTTTCTTTTAATATATGATTATAAAGTAGTGCAGTTTAATATTTATCAGTTTAATAGTTGTCTCATACCTGTAAATTAATACTTGTTTTCTTTGCATTGCAAAATCAATCAATAAATGAATAAATAGATATATGCATAAATAAATAATTAAATGAATTAAGGAATAATTAAAAGGCTTTTTGGCATAAATGAATAAATGAATGAAAATAGCATGAATGAATAGATAAATGGTTTTTATGACGTTTATGAAAAGTATCCTATTTCTGGCTTTGTCTCATTTAAAACTAATTTTTCTTTCACAATTTTTCTTTTCATTACAGCTACAATTGGAATTATATACACAGTGGTGATTTTGGTTCTCAAAAACGTAAGTAGAAGAATGTTATGCTAGACAACACAGTCTCTGTATACAGATACATGTTGCATATATTGCATATGTTGCTGCAATTATATTCCTTTTCGATATTAGAGTTGTTGTTAAAATCAAGGTATATCAATGGATACACTGTAGTTCTGACCTTAACTCTTTAATAACACTTTGTTCCTGTGAAGTGTTTTGTAAATAGTAGCAATGATTATGTCTCCTCCAGATTAGAGTTGATCCCATATTTATAATGGCGATGCTCAGTGACCGATTACCACCAGCTTTTTACTCTCTGTTTTCTGCTTCTTTTTGCATTATCTTAGTTCTTTCATGTTACTCAAAGATAAAATATATTGTATCTCTGTGTCTTGCATGTGTCTGTATAAGATACATGTAGTAGGTTGGACTCTATTTTGTTTCCATAATCAGAAGGATTGCCCACAAGAAGTAACATCAGCAAACATTAACTAATTCCAATTTTAGGCTGAACAATTGGCCATCGACTACATTGTATGAACCTTGAAAACCAATTTGTGAAGAATGGGATGTTAATAATGATAATTATAATAAACCATATTTATATACCGCATATCATTGCAGAAGCAGTCCCTATGCAGATGTTGTTGTCAGTCCCCTAGGAAATAATATCAGTGTACACTAACTTATTCTCACTTCTAGGCTGAAGCATCAGACATTGTCTACAAAGCTCCAGACATCATCACTGTAGCTGTGCTCCCCACTTTACCGGCCGCTATGACAGTGGGGACAGTGTACACCCAGCAGAGACCCAAGAAAGGAAAGATGTATTGTAAAATGTTTTGTCCTGCATTAAGTATTACTTTCAGGAAGTAACAAAACTATTAACGCATTCTCACTTTTAGGCTGAGGCATCGGATATCGTCTACAAAGCCCTAGACATCATCACTGTAGCTGTGCCCCCTGCACTACCGGCCGCTATGACAGTCGGGACAGTGTATGCCCAACAGAGGCTCAAGAAAGGAAAGGTGTTCTGTATCAGTCCACAGAGAATCAATATTTGTGGAAAGCTGAAGCTGGTTTGTTTTGACAAGGTTAGCGCTCAGAGACATGTAGTTTACTATTAAGTTTATTGAAGACACCTCAAAACTCATGAGATAGGTGAAAGTGGAATTGATATTAAAGACTTCTGATGACCAGTGTTACAATCTATGTATTACATTTTCAATAACAAACATAAAACCTAACAAGCTTGTTTTTATGCAAGTTCTGTCATATTTCAACTACTTAACTTGTCTTTCCTTGAAAATTTGTTACTCTCATGATGCTCCAAGTCTGTCAATGTTATATTAATTTACTATAAATATTATTTGTAAATTATTTATGCTGTATCCAAATTAAAATAAAACAAATTGCCACAAAAGTGTTTGAATCACGATTTCTTGAATCATAGAATAGTCCAAAAGTTATCGTCTTTTCTGTGCTTGATGCATCAAACATATTTCATATATCTTCATGACTGCTGACGTCTTTAGGAGCTTTTTTGTCTATATTCTCTATGAATATTCAAGACTTTTCTTACATTTTCTCATTAAAAATTCAGACGGGGACACTAACAGAAGATTCCCTAGACCTTTGGGGTGTGGTACCTCTTGTTGATAGAATCTTCCAGCCTGTAGTACAGGCTGCAAGCACGTTACCCAGAGGCCCTTTTATAGCTGCCATGGCAACTTGTCATTCTCTGACCAGGATCGATGGGGAGCTGGTGGGGGACCCTCTAGATCTCAAGATGTTTGAAGCTACTGATTGGGTAGGTTTTGTTTTAGAATTATTGTTGCTCTTTCTAACATGATAATCTTTGGTTGGAAACAGATCCTATTAAGAGGGTTCAAATAGTTGTCATGGCCACTTGCCACTCACTAGACCTCACAATGTTTGAAAGTACTGATTTGGTGCATGTACATGATAATATTTCCAATTGTCCCTATTGTGTAAGAAGCTCGCATTAAATTTTAATTTGTAGGTAGATCTCTATGCGATATCCTGATGCTAGCCATTGTTAACCTTGTTCTAACAAGAATTTTAGAAATGATAGGTTTTATCTGACCTTGAAAGCCTTTCGGACTTTGGAAAGAAAGCGCACACTATTTGACTTTTGATCATTCCGATCTCAGATTTTCATTGAATTTTATGATTTTGATTGATAATTTTACTGGTGCATGGCCATGATTCAAGTGCATATTTGAAGTATTATCCCTCTTTTTCGGCAGTGTCTCTACTCATTTCAATCTTGAAGGTTACAAGGTCTTTGTTATCTATATTGACCTAGCACAGGGTATTTGGAATCATTATTATCATACCAGAGACAATTTTTTATATCTTATTCTCTTAAATTTGATTAGGAATTGGAGGAACCAGGTCCTGATACAAGTCGCTTTGATACCCTTATACCTACTGTGGTCAAACCAAAGACTATTGACACCTTGTATGCAGCAAGTGCAGAAGGAGAGGTAGGAATATGACAATACAACTATGCAAAACATTCCTTTTATTTTGTTTGAATTCACAAACAAAAATGACCCAAGGCATTTACGTAAAATATTGATGTTTTTGTAAAGCAGACTTTTCCCTTCACTTTGACTTGATGATAATACTTTGAATTCTTTGTTCAATGAAATAATAATTGTCATGCAGCTTTGACAGTATTTGATAAAGATGGAGTGATTTTTTATTGTGGGTTTAGGAGTACTTCATGGAGATACACACACCCCCTTAGGAATTTGGAGGGTATAATATGACTCTTCATTTTTGATCATTTCAAATATGATTTTATTGAATTGTATTGTTTTTTCCGTGATAATCCTACTACTCAATCTCATTGGGCTTAATTTCCTTCCCTCTATTCAAACATAATTAGCCCCCTACTTTTTTCAGTGTGAAGGTTGTTTATACAGAAGCCAGTACACACTTTGAATGCTTGTGATAATACTGAGTTTGATGGTGTTTCCTCCTTATTTTTAGCATTTTTTATTCATGCTCTTAAAATGAAAAATGAATACACTTTTTTGCAGGATGAGTTTGAGATCGGAGTGGTGCGTCAGTTTCCGTTTACATCAAGCTTGCAGCGTATGTGCGTCATCACCCGGACGATGGGAGCTAAACATATGGATGTGTATGTGAAGGGAGCTCCGGAGATGATTGCTTCATTGTCAGATCCTAGAACTGGTATGTCGACCGACTGTTTCTTTGTTTTCATGTGTTCCTATGGTTACCTTCCAAAATATTGTGGAAAAAAATAGCGAAATCTTCAATTTTTACATGTTTGTTCATTATGTAATTCATTCATTTAATATACAATCGGAGGTAAGCATATGGATGTGTATGTGAAGGGAGCTCCCGAGATGATTGCATCATTGTCAGATCCTAGAACTGGTATGTCGACCGACTGTTTCTTTGTTTGCATGTGTTCCTATGGTTACCTTCCAAACTACCATTAAAAAAATAGCGAAATCTTCAATTTTTACATGTTTGTTCATTATGTAATTCGTTCATTTGATCTACAATCGGAGGTAAGCATATGGATGTGTATGTGAAGGGAGCTCCCGAGATGATTGCTTCATTGTCAGATCCAAGAACTGGTATGTCGACTGTTTCATTGATTTTGTGTCTTCCTATTGTTATCTTCAAAACCACCATCATGGAAAATATTGGCAATCTGTTATTTTAAGCTGCCTGGACTGTAAGGTTGTGCCAGAGGCATTATTTGTTAGATATTTTCTCAATATGTAATTAATTCATGTCATCATTAATGCCCATTTCATCATGATTGATTCTGTAAATTTCTTGAAATTTGTCACTGCACAAATTTATTGGAACATGAGAGTAGTTGATAGTAGGACAAGAATTCCCTATTTGTGTGTGTGTGTGCTCTAATGATCCTTTTAAAACATTACTCCCATTCTACATATTGAATTTGAATGATTGAAAGGTTCTGTCGGGAATGTTCCTTACTTCAGTCAGAGATACGTAATTTATTGAACTGAAAATAATGATATTAACAAGGGCCAATATTTTAGTGCACATAGAATTCAGCAAATTCACTGAATTTTAGATCTTTTCCTTCATTAGCAAGTTTTTACTTTCATGTTTTGAAACATTATTGTACACAAGTCTATGAGCATTCTCATAAGTACAAATCTTAGCGAATTCATGGTAGCAACATTCATGAAACTCAAATCACGCACAAATTTCAGCTTACCGATATACATTATTATTCAGCTCTTGTAGAGTGCATAACACATGGTCATGGAATGTCCCTAGATGCAGTTTATGAACATATGAATGGATTGGAAAAATTCTGAAAGAGCTTGAAAGAAAAGAAAGAACAACATAGAGAATGTGTAGAACTGCTTCAAAATTAGAAAACAGAAGACATATTATGCTGGGCCTAGCATTTTTTTCCTCTCTACCACATCACCAATTTGCTTTCTCTTTTGCAGTGCCAGAGGATTTCCATGATGTCTTACAGAACTACACTCAGCAGGGCTTCAGGGTTCTAGCCCTGGCTTGGAGACAAATGGATCCAAAATTCTCATGGCATCATGCTCAGAAAATACAAAGGTAATCATCAAGAATTATCATCTTTGGTATCAAAATTATTTTTAATTCATTGTTTTTAACAATATGTACAAACCATGAATTCCAATTAATGGAAAGAGTGAAATTGTTCTTAATTCAATATGAATATTTTTCATGTTTATTGAGAGTTACTTTGTACTTGCATAATTCAGAGCTCAGTGTAAGTCAACTTTTGGGTCTAAAAATTATACTTTAAATAGATTGGGCCTTTATCATCAAAATATCCTGACGGTGTGTTACTAGAAATATAGGTTTTATTGCAAATCAAGTGCAAATCAGTATTTTCTTTGGTGTAGTAGTTTTGCAGATTGCAATGAGATCTTTAACAACAGAAGATATTTTGATGAACATCAAATCATTTTTTCTTTGTTTTTCATTTGTATTTATCAATGATAACAATTTTCTTCATATTTGTATCTTTTTAGGACTGAAGTTGAGTGTAAGCTGACTTTCTTGGGTCTACTTATCATGCAGAATGCTCTCAAACCTGTTACGACAGAGATCATCAAACAACTCAATGACGCTAATATACGCACTGTAATGGTTACAGGTATATACATGTAGTCTAATGTTGGTTCATGCTCATATGAGGTGACACAAAGAATGTAATTTACATGTGCAATCTACACTTAACATTCACCATTTGTATATTTCATCTCAGAAAACAGCCTTTTGTTAAGTTCATACCATAGATCAGTGTACATTTCATCTTGTAATTTACATGCTAGGAATTCCAGGTCCCTGCAATGATCTTGGCAATGTAGATTTTGTTTTCTATGTGAAAATCACTTTGAGGTGAATGTGAGCTGTTGAGTAATTATGATTTAAAATCCCAATGAAAAAAGAGTTGACCAAATTGTGAAATAAGCCACCTTTCTATCCCCACTCCTGTCTTTGTTGTCTACAAAGTCTGTGGAGATCAATTGCCACTAAGTAAATGAACGAAAGTGTGTGGAGCATTGGACTCCTGTAAAAGTCAATATTTTGGCGTACCTAAATTTTTGCAAATTCACTGAATTTCAGACATTAGCTAGTTGTTATTTTCATGTTTGTGAGATAATTGTACACAAGTCTATGGACATTCTAGTCAGTTCAAATTTTAGCAATCTCAGCTGAAATTCAGCTTATACAGTATTTCATTGGAAAGCCACAAAATCTTAGGAAATCAATTTCATGAAAACTAATTTCCCTAATTTTGATGTTTCTCTATCACAGGTGACAACATGCTGACAGCAATCAGTGTCGCAAGGGATTGTGGGATGGTAGGACGGAAGTCAAAGGTCGTCGTCATCAATGCCCTCCCGCCACAAGCCGACCTACCCGCTCGTATCGAGTGGAGCTATGACACAATGCCGGATCGAAACTCAGAGTGCCTTTCATCAAATTCAGAGGTGGGTCCATTGTCATAATGGGAAAAGAAATACGTAAAACCTGACTGAGTCATAATGCCCTTTCTCTCAAATTTGACCAAGCCCTCTTGAATTTAGTGTATGACACAATTGAATGCTTTGGTAGAGTGGTAATATACATTTATGTGCTGCTGTGTCCAAGGTATGTCAGCAACTCACAGCTGACATACAACCAATCGGTGCTCATTTTATGTTTAGTATAGTCTAGGCAAAAGTCTTTCAATTTAAGAAACCATTTTGAATTGTTTTACACTTCTCCACCTTCCTTGTAGGTAAAATGCGTAGTGGATTGTTTGTAAAATGTTCTTAGTGGTCAACTGCATACACAGACTTGCAACTGGTTATGTTAGTTTTGATCATGCAGATCTCCAACCAATGTGAATTCAGAGGGAAGAATATGATATGTGATCCTTCCAAACTCATGATTATATATTTTCATATTACACAATTGTATGGATACAACTTTTTGTCCGGTTTTTTTTTGTATTGAACGTTTTTTCAATCAGGATCATTCACTTGGTCTTTTGATAATTTTCTTTTCACCATGTAGTCTTACCAAGAAGAGGTGGTGGTGAGCCTTCAACAAGAGAAGTATCACTTTGCAGTCAGCGGGAAATCATTTGCCGTTCTTAAGAACCATTTTCCTCATCTTATGGACAAGGTAAATTGAGTATGCTTGTGGAAGAGGTAACTTAGTTGCAATGAATCCATATTGTACCAGCCTATTTGTATTGAATTGAGGCTTATCCATCCAACATTCTTCTAGAAGAATTTTTTAAATGGAAATAAACTTCTTTAGTGGTCCTTTAATTGAAGCTCCCTTCAATTTTGCACTGATTGAAGCACTCTTTTTATATTTTGGAGGGTGTGTGTTTTTTTTTTGCGAGGGGAGGGATAATTGCCATCCATGGGGAAAAATAACTTTTTGTTGGCCCACTCTCTTCGATTTTTAAAGACTTTTTGCTCGTCAACAGCAGGGAAGAAAATATTAATAGATCCTGGATCTGTCCTGTAATGTAATTAGTTCTTTATTGACTTAATCCAGCATAAAAGGGTTCTTTGAACAATTGTGATTTGTATTATTTGTTATTTAGATTGTCCAAAGAGGAACTGTGTATGCTCGTATGTCACCAGATCAGAAGACACAGCTTGTGGAATCACTGCAAAGTTTAGGGTGAGTATTTGATTCTGTGATTTTGCAGTCTTAAGGGGGTATCTCACCGGGCTTGAAACTAGTTCGCGACTAGTTCGCGACTCCAGATTTTGCTAGTTGCAGAGACGTCTCCGCGACGTCTCCGAGACGTCTCCTGAAAATTACGGAGTCTCCAAAGAGTCGCAAGAAGTTTAAACATGTTCGATTTTTTT